>DWDV01003756.1:0-10288 GCA_018245615.1 Mimoniades ocyalus
AATTTAAGACTTATCTGGTATTGGCATGGATGCCATTGTCAGAACTGGATCAAATTTAAATGGGACCAAAGGGGAAGCACCATCTTTCGATTAAAAAAAGAATCATCAAAATCGGTTCACCCAGTTCGGAGTAACGAAGTAACAAACATTAAAAAAAAATACAGACGAATTGAGTACCTCCTCCTTTTTGGAAGTCGGTTAAATAAACCGTATACGGCGATCCGATTAGATAAATTTCCTAACTACCTGCTATTATTCCTTTATCAAATGCAAGCGGTGTTTTTTTTATCGCAAGCATATTATTACATTTTTCAAAGCTTACGACTATTTTTCTTTAAAAAAATAACTTTAAATATGGAAAATTTGACGCAAAGGTGAAGAATTAATCTAAATCTTTTTTCCGCGCACCATCCTATCGATCCCTACTAGACTGGGATGGCGCCTTTAGCAATAACTTGTGCAGGCCGGCAATTTAACGATAGTTACTTTAACTTAATCTTTAAACTCTGATTAAATCACAGCAACTATCAAATAAATTCTTAAAAAATCACATATCCTCACTTTTTTTTCGAAGCAACACACTCGGGGCACGCTATATCACACTATCTTTTCTCACACTACTCACTTACTAGTCAGTGCGAACTTGAAAATACTGATTCACTGTAAACATCGACTTTTCACGAAGCGCTGTATCGATTTTCCACGTTCACGCAGGTTATATGCGCAGCTCACAAAATAAAAAACAATTAAGATATGTAAATAAATAACAAAACAATGCAATTAAATATCAAAAGGCCGACGAAAAATCACGTTAAATTATATTTTCATTTTACCTCAGTAACTTTTACAATCATGAATAATAACACTGAATTGTAAACATTGTGATATAAAATACGTAAGAAAATAATATTAATAATGAAGTTACAAAGTTTCACCTGAAAAGATATTCTAATTAAATAAAAGAATAGTATTTATTAGGTATTTCTACACATTAGTAGTCTAAAGTCTAAAATGTCCAAATCTATTAGTCAATTTTGTGTCTATCAGACAAAACTGCTTTGTCGTATATTATGCATACTCCTCGACTAAATGACAACATGTTCGTACGGTTTATAATTTTTTGTATTCTTTGATACTGCAAACAGGTCAAAAGTTCCTAATACAGTTTATTTTGTAGTTGTCCGTCGTCAAAAGTTCATAATAAAGTTTATTTTATTTAAAAATTAAATATTATTTTAGGACAATAGTCACGTCATATAATTTTAAAACCAGGTAGCCAAAAATTAATACCTTACAATCATTCGAATAATTTATAATATCTTGATCAAGTAGGTTAAATATTTTGTAATTTTTATTGAACAAAGTTCTCCAAATTGTTTTACCACATTAAAAGTCTTTTCTGCATGTTATATAATCTCTATATAATAAGTATATATCTCTAAAGTATCTAATATCTAAGTATATATCTCTATAATAAGTATATATATCTCTATATAATAAGTATATCTCTATATAATAATATAGTATATAATAAGTCTCTATATAAATTGTTGGCTAAATATTATATTTTTTAATAGAATACAAGTTTGTTTTTGTCGAACATAATATCTTAATTGATAACTTGGCTGGCAAAAAAAATACTTTTTGTTTTAATGAGCAATTTGGTGAATGTTTGGTTTCGTTTTAGGGTCGTTAAGTTAGAAGCTGAGAGATCCATGTATTCGGACTTACTTGTTTGTTTCTAAAGTAAATTGAATCCACTATCTAAATGAATGATTTGGAATTAACTTCAATTGTTAACGAATTCAATAAAGTGACTAAATAAATTAATAAAGCAAGATAATAAAATTGGCATTAATCTTGGGTATATAGTAACATTTATGTATTTCAAATTTATTACTTTCTTACCTAGATCACGTTTATTTTTGGGTTGTGTTAAGTTACAATGTGGTTTATGAAAAATGTACTAATAACAATTTGTACTTATTTTGTTGGCTGTATTTTGCAATCATTCTTTTTTTCATATTTTGTGACAGTCACTAACATCGTTCAGGTACAAAAAATGACAGACACAGAAGTCACAGAACAGAGAAAGAGGCAGATAGTAGCGTTACGATAACGTGTTAAGATTTTGTGTTGTATCATCCTATTGTTGAACTGAATTTGTTAACTATCTTAGAGACTCTCTACCAGAGAGCAATATAATTATATAAAATTTTTAAATGATTTTTTCGTAACATTGTAAGTTTTCAGTTTTCCATATTTAAATGTTATATAATATAATCGTAAACGTTAATTCCTTTTGATAAACGTGAATTTTGTAAAATAGATTGGTTCCATATTTTTGTATAAAAACATTGCCTTCAAGAAACATAATGCCTGCCTGAAAGAAAATTGCAAGTAATTAGCGATATCTTTCATTTTATTCCGATAATAATAACTATGCGAATATGGATTATTCAACAGAGAACTGGGATCCAGGTATGTTTAGTTTAATGTTATCGGATCGTTTTAATATACTTATCCAAGAATGTTTACATACAATTACGCCATTATCTGTTATATGTTAATATAAAAATATGAAATATTTAATTCTAAGTTAAGCTTAAGCGGATCGTTTTAATATACTTATCCAAGATAGTTTACATACAATTTATTACGCCATTATCTGTTTTAAGTTAATATAAAAATATGAAATACTTAATTCTAAGTTATTTTATTAAACAGGTCTAGATATTTTATACAATATATAGAGGCATATTTTTTTCCTAAACTTAGTGAATAGAATGATCTGGAGTTTATAGACACTGAATATTAGTCATAAGGACACTTATTAAGTTTTGCTCACATTATTACAGATCGGTTTTTGTCATTGTTCAATTCACTTCAATTCTAAAGACTGTGTTTCTAAAAGCAAGCACTATTATTTTTAACATTAAAACTATGGTTAAAAAAATTACTAATCTCCTAATTCCATGTAACATCATTTGTTGATTTTTTTTATATGATGCAAAGATAATACAGTAGGTGACACAGTTGCATAAAGCATTATGCCTTTGGGTGGCCTAGCAGGTAGGTGATGCACAGTAGCAATCTACAAGGTCCTCGTGCTTGAGTAGATTCAATTGTATTGAGAAACTTATTAAGTGCTCAAACCATCTCTTAGAAGTTTATAAAGTACCTGGAAAGAACAATATTTTAATAACATACTATTGTATAAATGTTAATATTATAGGTTTAGTGTTAAGGTTGAAAATTATGGTTTTGGGACTAGATATCTTTTATAAACACAAGTGCATCACACATGTGTAATAAGGATAATCTAATAAGATTATGAATTTATTATGTATTATGTATTTTATCTGGCTATTCTTCCATATATTCAGTACATTCAGTGAAAGAGGGCACAGAATATACAAGGTTTAAGCTGGACCATACATACATATCCTACTGGTCACGGTATCCTTTAGTATCCTTTCGTTATATACTTTTGTGATCTTTACTAAAAATTTAAATAGGCTAATTAACAAGTGTAGAGGAAGATGAAATGTGAATTGTTAATTACATAAAAGTGTTATTCTTGACGTGAATTGCCTTACCTGTTAAATGTGTTAATATAAATAATTTTGAAAGTAATAATAAAAAAAGCATGAATTTACACATTAACTGACAACAGGCAACAACACCTTTACATACATGGACACAGGCTTCTTCATATACACACATTCTTACATATTCACACTCATGCAGGATCTTTCACACACGGACATCCACTTTTACACACATGTTGACACCCATGTACATATACATAGTCATACAAAATCATATCTGCCACACTTATCAACACATGCAATCACCCTCACACACCCAAGTACACCCTCACGCTCACAAGTACACCATGCATACACACATGTACATACACACACTGGGCACAGATATATTTGATTCTTTTAAGTTTCTCTTTCTAAGTGACTCATTTAGGTCTTAAAAAAATAAAGTTTCTTATAACCAAACTGACTATGAACAATTTTTATAATCACATTCATTGTCATGATTGTTTAGTTCTTAAGTGATTAAAGCCATCATTTTTTTTAAATTTATAGCTCTTACACGTTTGTTAACTTCATTAAAAGAAGTCCCTGCGGGAGGGGAAGAGGACTTGGCATTCTTAAGTGAACTTCTCCAATCCAAACAACTTCATGCACTGGTACAGGTTCATAACAAGATAGTTGCAAAGGGCAAAGATGATAAATTCTATCCATTACTATCAAACGCTATGCAAGTCACACTGGAAGTCTTGGAGATGTTTGGGGATGTTATGACTACTTCCAAGGACTATGAGGAACTTTTAAATTTGCTCCAAAAACCACATTTCCAGGTAGGCAGTTACTTTGATTTGCAAGTTAATTTGCTATAAGACAGTCAATTTTAATATGAATTAGAACAGTAAAACAAAAAAGATGTATAAACACTTTCATAACTATATAACCTTATTTTATTTATGTTGTATATGTCAGGCAATACTGTGCACTCATGATGCTGTAGCTCAAAAAGATTACTATCCTCACTTACCTGACATTCCACCTGATGCTGATGAAGAGGAAGAAACTGTCAAAATTGTTCAACTTGTGAAGAGTGATGAACCTTTGGTATGTATTCTATCTCTTGTCAAACCTATTTTTTGTACTAATATATTCAAAAAGTCAATACTGCAATAGTATGTATAAATGTTCCATATGAGCATTAATATCTGTAGTAGATGCA
Source organism: Mimoniades ocyalus (assembly GCA_018245615.1). Taxonomy (NCBI): domain Eukaryota; kingdom Metazoa; phylum Arthropoda; class Insecta; order Lepidoptera; family Hesperiidae; genus Mimoniades; species Mimoniades ocyalus. The sequence continues at coordinate 4,765 of DWDV01003756.1, forward strand.
ATGAACATAATGTGAACATAAATTCCAAATTAGTACTTGAAAATACATTCGAGTGGGATATTTTTGACATAATCTCATTTAGAAATAGCAGCTAAAGCCAATAATGGTAAATATGTTGCAGAATCTTAAAGTATATTATTAATATGTAAATTTTACTATATTAAGTAATACATATCAGTTATAGGAAAATAAGTTGTAGGAATTAAATTGAATCTTCACTTACTAATTAAATTAAGTATAATATGTATATAATTATAAGTACTTACTATATTTAAATGTTACTCTATCAATTTATTTATTTCATGATTAACTTATTTATGTAAAACATGTCAAATTTTATTTCATTTGTTACAATATATTATGTACATTAATTCTATATTGAAATCACCTAAGGGTATATTTAAGAGGCAATTTTTCATTAAAAGGGTGGAGCTCAGAGTGCAGAGCCTATTGTGGTAAGTTTGTGCACTATGTTGGATATTTTCGTTGCTAGTCATTTCAATGCTTCAGTTCATTCCATATATTTATTATGATTATGCATTATATACCTGTTTTTGTTTTCTTTTTATCACAGTATTTTCAATCCCTCTTTATTTACAATTAACAGAGCAACACCTTTCTACATTTGTTAGCTGCTATCTCTAGATGTTGATGCAATATGGATTGTGTTTGTTTGCTGTACACCAGATTCGGATTTTTTTATTTTCCTGTGCTGTTTCTACCCTATTTATTCACACAATACACATTGCTTATAAGTTTTATTTGTAATGAATACTACCAATGAATTGTTCCTGTTATTGATTTTATTTCGAAATATGTATAATTATGTTACCTACTTATAAAATAGTTATTTAGTGCTATAATACAAAACCAGTGCAGCCTAAAATAGCTGAAGTATATAATATATTTTTTAATCAATCTGCGGTTAGGGTACTTTACCAAATTGAAATTTCTAGAAATAGGTGGGAATCTTAATTTGTGTTTGGTGTATGGAACTAGGCTCACCACCTATACCATAACACAATGTTTAAAGTAATTGGTGTAACATGGGAGTGTACTACACTCCTCTGCCTACCTTTGTCGGGTATTACAAACGTGATGTTATGTTTAATTCAATGTATATGATAAAACATTGGTCCTCATGAAGTTAGTCCTGTGAATGAAATTAAATTGTGTCCAGATTCTGCATGATATTGTTCAGTTTACAGTTTAATATTTATTTTTGTATACAACATCCATATTAGAAGTATTATAGTAATTCACAGAAAATAATGCATAACACTAATAAAATAATGCACAAATAAATACATAAAATGCATAAAATTTATGCATAAAATGCATAAATGCATAAATACATAAAATAATGCATAAAATAATACATAAAATAATGCACATAAGCGACATCAGCGGATTAATTTATTAAATTCTGTAGATATCGCCTCTTTGTTTCAATAATGTAATATTGCCTTATTATGTACTTTATTAGGACAATATTACGTTATTGAAGCAAAGAGGCGTATCACTACCACATAATCAACTGCAACTGAGGTATATCGATGTATTTTAATTGAACGCGTGGAAGCGCGTCTGCAGGGCGCGGTACACAGCATGTTGAAGTTAATATTGTGCCAAACGTACATATGTATAGTTAGTTTGTGATGCAACACGTACTGAGTGCTGTGACAGAAGTTTACGTACCTACAGTCCTATCCAGTCCTAAAGCGAGTTAGTAGAGTGCCTTTTGTGTGTCGAAACTCGATGCTATTATTTCCAAACTTTGGTTACCTACGTCTGCGAAGTTTTATACATCACAGTGATGGTGACAAGACTCTGGCAACTGTATATTCAAGAATATATGAACATGGGCGACCATTTTTTTTAGGGCGCCACAATAAAAACCGACGAGGAGACCGGGAAAATCGTGATAGCTCGTGTTATGCACGGCGGAGCTGCGGACCGATCCGGCCTGATTCACGCCGGAGACGAAGTCATCGAGGTCAACGGTATCAGCGTGGAGAATAAAACTCCAGCGGACGTACTGGCCATATTGGTGCGCTATATGACATATAATATTGAATATATTCAACGTTTGAAATGATTCTTTCACGGCTCTTCCCTTAAAAGCTTTATTGGATTTATTTTGTATCGAAGAGCACCTTAAATTTGAACTAAAATAACAATATTTTACACTTATTTTTAGCAAAGCTCTGAGGGCACGATAACTTTCAAACTAGTCCCGTCGTTCGGTAAAGGTGGTTCACGAGAAAGCAAAGTGAGAGTACGAGCCCTTTTCAATTATAACTCCGCTGAGGATCCCTACATACCGTGCAAAGAAGCGGGCTTAAATTTCAAGAAGGGTGATGTTTTACATATTGTATCTCAGGACGATGCATATTGGTAAGTAATAACTATGTCTTGGCTTAATAACTTATAGAGAACAATACACCTTTCTCTACCAGGCTCTACAATATCATGTCTCTACGACTGCGAGTTAATCGTCATACTGCTTTGGGTGCCCAGCGCCTGTGTTTGCCTCATGAACAAGAGAATCATCACCGAACCAAGTGCATTCATGCTCATCCCAACACATACGTACATACAAAATTACGCTGCTCGATTGCGAATCGATTGCCCGTACATAGCCATGACGGGATGCATGTCAATCTCTTTTTATTCTCCTTTATTTTTTCACGATACAATGAGTCATAGTTAAATGGCCTTAAATAATCTATAGTTTGCTAATGATTGAGTACCTACTCGAGATTCTATATTTATATTGTTTACAGACACGCTACCATTACATCTAAGGGAATAGTAGAGGGTATAAAAAGCTTAATTTATTGTGGTTTTTTTTTTGTAATATATTATGTTATGTAATGTGTTCCACAGGTGGCAAGCTCGACGAGAAGGCGACAAAGTGATGCGAGCTGGTTTAATACCGTCAAGAGCGCTGCAGGAAGGACGCATCATACACGAACGACAAAGTGATCCGCAAACATTAGATGGTTTGCATAAACATTACGCTACATCAAAGTTTGAAATTGACTAATAACCACTAATGGCTGGATAGGAATTATATTTTTTACTCTATAGGACGTATGAATGTGGTAGAATGATAATGGCGGTTAATAGTTCTTACTGTGATGAAAGGAGTGTGCTACTGCGTAACTACTTCTAGGGATATATTTCTTGTAACACTGTAATGTTCTACGAGGGCAGGTCAAAAAGCTCGCGGAATGGCGACCGTGGAGGGGGTAAGGTGTCTTATTAGTGTAGGCATAGGCACTAATTGGGCATCTTATTATTATTATACCTATATAATAAATGGCAACCAAATAATCGGGTCATTAGCTTTCGAGTTATTAACGAGCAAACAAGTCAATCGGGAAGAAATTAGTTACTATGGAGATAATTGAACATCGTGCCGTCATAAAGTCCCTCACAAAGCAAGGAAAGACACACCTCAAACTATTCTTCAAGATATGCTAGCTGTTTACGGGGACTCCGCTCCTGGTATAACAGCCTAATCAAGTAAAGTAGAGAGTTAATTGTAGACGACCCTTGGCCTGGACGACCGATTGAAGCCACTACCCCAGAAATCATTGAAAATGTTGAGAAACTTGTATTAGAAGATGGCCGATTAAAGAAGAAGTAGCTTGCAGCATTTGTTGGTGTATCATAAACAACCATTTTAAATATCTTACATCAACATCTTGGTATGAGTAAAGTCTGTTCAAGATGGGTCCCGAGAATGCTCACACCGTCTCAGAAACGAGAGCGCGTCGACAGTTCTTGCGAGTTTTTAGATCGCAGTGGAGACCAAACGGAGGAATTTATGGCCCGAATTGCGACTAAAATAAGTTATATGATAGATCTGAAAAATGTATTAGAGTTAAGGCCGAATGTATTGAAAAAGAAAAATAGTTTTATGTTTCATTTCATTTTTCTAGCCTGTCGTTTCGAAAACTTTTTGACCTCCCCTAGTCGTATTATATAGTGTTTAAATATCTAAATGAAGAAAATGAATGACTACTTGAATATACTACAGCTCTAAAAGGAATAAATTCGTACAGCGTTTAATGTTGTTTGCACGTGTGTTTAGGTAAGCCGGCGCTTTGCAGTCCGACAAACGGTAACTCAGATTGCGGCCCTAAAACGCCGTGTTCTCCTACGCCAACGGCTACAGCTTTATTGCCGTGCAAGTCTACTCCCAAGGTCAAAAAGGTCATATATGATATCAAGGAGAACGATGATTTCGATCGTGAGATGATCCCGACGTACGAGGAGGTGGCGCGGCTGTACCCGAGGCCCGGTCTCGTCAGGCCCATAGTGCTGGTGGGAGCCCCCGGCGTCGGGAGGAACGAACTTCGGAGACGACTGATTGCCACCGATCCTGAAAAATTTGTTACGCCGGTACCTTGTAAGTAAAAGTTGTGTGAATGTATGTCACTTTCTCTACTACAAGAGCCTCACATGGAATTTTGATGTTAAACTTGTAACATGGAATTTATGACATTTTATACCTTTCATCGGATCGGTTATTGGAGTAATACTGCCACTATTTTTACCGCCAGCTGATGGTTGTCCGTCTCACATAAAATAGGCCATTAAAATTTCCAAAGGATAAAAGCATCGCGCCGATAACATACTTCGGATAAAATGTCCCTTTGTCAATAATGTTTTATTGTGATAACGCGCAGACACGTCGCGGCCACAAAAGTCAAGCGAGCAGCCCGGCAAGGAGTACGTGTTCGTGTCGCGGGAGAAAATGGAACAAGATGTATCGGAGGGAAAGTTTATAGAGCACGGCGAATACAAGGGCAACTTATATGGCACTTCCGCCGAGAGCGTCGAGACAATAGTGAATTCCGGTGAGTACCCGCGACGGGAATTTCGTTAGGAAACAATAGGTTAATCCGACTTGCAGAATCCGACAAGAGACAAGAAAATACATACATATAATCTTCACGGCAGGTCTTGTAATTTCTAATGCTGTCATTTGTAACATATTAGAAAGTATTAAGTATTGAACATTCGGTTAAATATGCAAAGTGAGGAAATGTATTTAAAAAAAGAATTCATGTTTCATAACGTCGGGAACCCGCCATAAAAGCGTTCATTACGCAATATAGACCTAGTTTGATAAAGAGGGCGGTATTACGAAATGCAGTCACGTAGCTCAATCGACCGCTCTCAACGACATTCCCCTACATTTTACTGCCGAGATTTTATGCAGCCTCATCTTAAATAGTGTCCAGTTACATTTTCCATTCCGTAAATTAACCGAAATGTGGATTCTTCGAACGTGTTTATAGTTCGCGTTCTCATCGTCGTGACTTTTTAATTAAATATTTGTCTAAAGTACGTAATTTAAAAGACAACATTTTCTACTTTGAACTAAAGGTGGTAGAACCCTCTGTGGTTCGACTCCGGCGGCACCACCACTACACCTATTTCTGCCTTATAACAGCAGTGTTAAGCACTGCTGTGTTCTGGTTTGAAGGGTGTGATAAGGGAGACATAC
>DWDV01003757.1:0-10284 GCA_018245615.1 Mimoniades ocyalus
GCAGCGGCGACAGCGCTCAGTTGTTTGTGCGTTGATGGGATGGTTTCACAAAATGCTCGCCGCAACTGTGCGTCGCCACTGCGAGGACGGAACGTTATGATTGCGCCGTAGTAACGTTGCGATGGCGCAGCGCTCGTGTGACCGGCTATGCATTAAAATATTTGCGTTGCGACGACACAACGCAACGTAACGAGCCGTGTGAACCGGCTCTTAGGCATGATACGTTATACGCAACATTTTACTTGCGTTTAAGTAACGCTACGTTACAGCATTAGTAGTAAATCTTTTGCCTACAATTCGCATAGATCGTCTAAGCGTTTGCATTTATTTATTTAGCCTTTTTTGCAACTTACAGTATGTAAAGCCTTGACAATTGACTGCTCTGACTGCACTGACGTTGATCGTATTGGTTGCAAGCGCGGTTGCCGATCGAGAGGTCTTCGGTCAAATCCTAGGTTGTCCTCTACTGAATTTTTCTAACTACTTTTTGTAGTAGTGACTCAGAGTCTGGATGTGTGCTCTGGACATGTGTATTTATTTATTTATTTATTCTTAATTTACACTTTACAAAATAGTGAAGGAATAAAAAGGCGGATATTTAAAATCGTCTTAAAATACGTGCTGCAGTTAAGTCTGCAACTAAATAAAATAAAATGTCATTCCGTGTCATCATCATCATCATCATCCTATCTCAGTCCACTGCTGGACATACGCCTCCTCCAAAGAGCACCACCACGCGCTGTCCTCGGCTTGTCGCGTCCATCTTCTGCCTGTAGCTTTTCGCAGATCGTGATCCCACCTGGGCGGAGGGATTCATTAATTCATTCCATTTGTCACTATACAATTTTTATGCACTCTTTAACACGTGACTTATTATTTTTAACAAAAATTTTCAGGGCTTCTCTATAATAACCGCAGTGAGAATGAATTACATTATTTCGTAAACAGCTGTGTCGTCTGCCACAGTGCGACCATTAATCTTTTACAAATGTTTTATATTATCGCCACTTACTGTATTAACATTCATATTTATGAAAATAGACGTTTTAATATTCTGAATACATCGATCCGAAAAATCGTTGGCGTAGCAGACATTGCCTCGATATACACTGAGTACAAAAGTGTCTGCGAATATGTTGACAATTGTAGTTATGAAAAATACAAGGATTTTAAAGAAATCGTTTGGGGAGTAGTGTTGTGAAACTATTGTAAAAGTGTTGGAAAACTTGTATTCCGCGCGTCGTAAATACATTTTTCAAATAGACGTGAAACTAGAAACAATAGATGAATTATAAACAATTGTTGCTGAGTTTGCGCATCGACATAGTTTATTTTTAATACACATGAACTTATTATGAATATCTAAATTAATTGACAATGCATACGCAAGATCTAATGAAGTTGTTATTATTGTACGTGGTAGTTTCACAATGTGCTAAGCAAGAACAATCAGTACCCCGTGAAATACCTATGTATAACGAAACTACTTAAAGAAAACTTTGAATTTCATGATATACATAGGTACTTGTTCTTATTAGTTATAACAGTAATATTACTTGTTTCATGTATAATACGATCAAAGAACTCAAAGATATTGATAAGCATTGTACAAAACAGAATACATGCAGTAATGATATATGCATTCTCTAAAAGTATTTACAATATTGCCAAATCGTTTCTTATAGGTACAACATGGGTCACGGAACTTGAAATGTTTATACTTGCTATGGTTTTCCATTTCGAGGTTTTTAATACTAATACATTCTGCAGCGGACGGAGAAATAATCGTTAAAATATTGGAAAACCAATATATTTTTAAAGCTTTAATATAAGTGGTATCGTAGGCGGATGCTAAAGTTTGAGTCATGGTCGAAAGTGTTTAGTTATGGTACACAGCAATATTACTAAATTTGATAGTTGCGCTTTTAATTATGACTTTGGTAGTGTGTGTGGCAGTGGCTTATTACATTATAATTATGTGGAATCAAGTAAATACATTGTGACCTAAAATTGGTAATAGATTAATTTAACTTTGTACTATTTAGAATATTTTGTTTATTTTTTTAATACAACGAATTTTCATACATATAAAACAGAGACAGCCCTTATTTTATCTTAAATATTGTATAAAGTATATGTACAGGATATTAAACTCATTGATAATTTGACATGTATAATACAAATGTTGTTGATAAAGAAGCAATTGAATTGTTTAAAAATGTTACTGATACAAGTAAAAAGTAGCAATTTTACTAATAAATGTAAGTACTGTACTTAAAAATACCTACCTATATTTAAATAACAAATTCAATTTTCATTTTATGTCTTGTTTTTACGTTTTTATGGACGTGGACCTAGCCCAGGGGGGGGGGGTGTTCATGACCCTATGACCCCCCCTGGATCCGCCCAAGATTTCTAATCATGGTTTCAGTTTCAATACGTAAAATGTTTGCGTTGAAAAATTCTTCTTTATGTCCATTATTCTTGTCATGGATTTGGTTTGCGTTCATAGTAAGAGTTTGTATTTTAGCTCGTTTGATAAGCAATCTGTCCACTAGCATAAAGATTCTACAAATTGATCGTCTAGCAACTTTGGCAAAATAATTTGAGGATCTTAATATCGAATGTCAACTACGCTCGATGTTGTGAAGGCTTTCAACATCTAATTGTTTTATTTCGTTGATGTTACGTTATTTCTTTTAATTCAATGAAAACTTTTATTTTTGATAGTGATCTACGTCAAACGTTAATGGTGACGGATGATGAAATGTCAGGGTTCATATTTGAAAGAAATTATTTTTACAACCTTTACAGATTCATTGATAATTCTGAAAAAATACCATTTCAAGTTGTTAAGGTAAATGTTTTTGTGGCATCATTATCTTTTCACTATCGCAGAGGAGATCCCTTGTTAAATGTGATATAGAAAAAAGGATTTTTATTGCATGAAAGTGGAATAGTCAACTTTTACGAAAAAATAGCTATTTTTAAGATGAAGATTGAAATTTATGAAGGACTTGTGCGAAATAAACAAGCTTCTGCTTTATCGTTCAGCCATTTGATGTTGATCTTTTACATTTACTTCGTGGGAGTGACGTTATCAATTATCAGGTTTGTTTGCGAGTTAGTACTTCATCATATTTGTGAAATTTCATTGCGTTAGTAATTCTTTTCCTTAACTGTGTTACCGTCGGTGTTGTGTCGCGCGGTATTCTTACGTACGTGCTTAGGAATTAAAAATATATTAATATCATAATATTTAATGACACATTTGTGACTGCCTCGTTGGTCAAGAGGTTACGAGTGCGATTGCCGATCGAGGTGTTGGGTTCGTCACAGGAACGGTATTATTGTATTTTTCTCACTACAATTTCTAGTTACATATTTCAATTAGGGTCTTGGAGTCTGGATTTGTGCCCGGTGTTAGGCATTAGGCTCACCGCTTATTCCATTGTGGGTTGTAAACGTAACTGATGAAATGTGGGAGTGTAATATACTCCTCTGCATACCTCTTCGGGGATTACAGGCGTGATGTTACGTACATATGTGAGTTGATCGTCTATGTCTTCTTAGTATTTCTTACATCAATATAATGTTTAAAAAGATAACGTTACTCTTTAAACACCACTTGATGGGAATCTTCATAAATAATTTATTACTTTTAAGAACAATTAGAAGTGTAATATAAATCACTGTATGCATCTACATTGCTTAAATACGTGGAATTATAAGGACTGGAATAAGTAATTACTACAAAGAACCCACAAACGTATTCCAGTACCTACATATATTTTGTTATCGAGTCAGCCGCGTGCAACTTACACTGTTTTCCGATCATTCTCGTAGGTTCCAGAAATGTGTTCACTGTACGCGTACCCACATAGAAAAAGATTTAGGTCTCTCGGTACGAGTAAAGCAATAAATCACATATACGGCAAAAGGTTTTCTGACGATATTTCTACTGACCCTAAATACATAAGCCTTTGTATACATAAGGTCGTACATGACTTCAGGTAGGCTTCTTCGGGGTCGAATAATCTAAAAAGACATGTAGATTTCTTAACTATGTATGAAGAACTCTCTTTGCACTTCTGTTTATAAACTTTTTAAGTTATTGTTCATTAGTGTATTGAAGTGTGCAGGAAATTTTAAAATTTTAATGAAAAGTAATGTCAAAATTAAAAATGTAATATACATACGAGTATATATATGTGTACTTTATATTTTTGATTGCTGTCTGCACGATCGTTCATATGATAATTAAGTATCTAATTATATATTTATATTTAATATAATTCTTTACGTTATTACTTCATGCGTAAGTTCTAATGGATCTCAGGTATTAATATATGTTTATAAGGAATAATGTCACGCATATTTACTGAGAATTAAAAACTTTTTTTTAGGATACAATGAGGTTCGTTAGTGATGGTAGAGAGTATTCACCTTTGGTCACATGTCACTTATCACAAGGTATGCTAAATAACAGCTATTATATATACAAGTTAGACTAACAATGTATTGGCCTAGACTTAGTTAAATACAAAAAATTTGGTAGCTTTTTAAGTCTTACAATTGTTACAAAATAAACAAAAAACATTGCATATTTCTGCAGATAATGGACAAATATATATGAGTAAAAAATGTGAAAGTAAATATGATGGTTTAAATTTATTTTTGTTTCAATTTCCTATAGTGCGAAGGGCTTTCCACAATTTAGTTCAAATCTATTGTAAACAAGATTATATTCGGCTCCTAGAAAATAAATAAAGTAAATAAATGTTCAACCAAAAATCCCACGTTTGATTCAATAAACTCGAAACCGTCAATTGTTTACAAGGGAAACAACACAAGAGACAAGTAAGTAACACGTCTAAACAAATAGCTACTTTCAGGTACATTCAAGTAACGTTGCATAAAACCATTAGAATAGTAAATGTATGGCAACGCTCGCTGCCGAGGCGCTGAGGTAATGTATTGGGCTATTTTTAAAAACTTGTAACTGACGTGAGCAAATACCGCTCCGTATAAATGCATCTCGGCTCACGTCTGACAAACGCGAGACTTTAACATGTGGAATGTGTTTGTAATTTTCGAATATATCTACTGCAATTTACCTGTCGAATACTTCAGTTATTCAAAGTCAAATCTTTTTATTTCGTACAGCTGTACGGAGGAAGTTGATATTAAGCAATAGTAAATTTTTAAACGCTTTTATTATTAGGTTGAAACGCGTGCCCAACTTCCGAGAGCCTAAGAGGACTTAACTTCAGACTTAACTTTTGTAATTAGTTTTTTTGTTTGTATTTCTATGTAACATTATTTTTTACAAACTAATAATATTAATCAAAGTAAGCTCCTTTACGTTATCACAGAAATGCTATGATAACTACGTAACATCGCGGCTGTAATCCCCGAAGAGGTAGGCAGAGGAGTGTAGTATACTCCCACGTTTCACCAGCTACGTTTACGTCCCACTATGGAAGAGGTGCTGAGAATATTGCCATGTTATAATAACTAGACAGCTGATAAATTAAATGTTAAACAAAATACATGCATATATAAATAATTATTTACTCAAACATAACGAATATCATATTTATTACTCAAATATTTTTCTTTAATGGGAATGGAAACTACTGTTCATGGCTCAGCCTTTGGGTCACTGAGTACAAAACAAAAATGTGTAAATTCACAATATTGTTTAGAACAGTGCAGAAATTTCTATACAGTCTCCACCAGTTTCAGGTAACAATAACAATATGTCATAGCGCTTGGAACGGAAGTGACATGCTTCGTCATCGAATAATAATATACGGAGCGTCGCTCTCTTAAACTTAGGTGTTTTAAAATTCCTTAACCACTCAAACATTTCTCACATTAGAAATAAACATACAATTTGGTACACGTTTAGTTGTACAGTCATCTTTGTCATCATCATTAACCCCCCAATTGCAGTACACCCTGCGTCCCAACACGGGGTCGGGGAAATTCTTACTCCGACATGTACACGTAGCAGTAATACCACATTCTGTACTGAGTCACAAGGGAGTCAGAAGTGTCTGTGTGTCTGAAACCAACGTCCGTGATATAGTGTAATTAATGTAGACAAAGGCCGTTAGGTCTGTAAGAATACCGATGTTTAGCATTGTGTGCTCCCAGCCTACCCTGCAAGGGACCCGGCGTGATGCCAGTGTAACATAAAACTACTTGTACATGTGTTTATTTGTTTTTGATGGAGTATGATAGTGCATCTGCCGCGGTCAAATTCTACAATTTAAAGACATAATTAACTATTTTCACTTATGTATTTTATTTGTATTATTGAATTGTCATAACAAGCGACTTGTTCAAAGCCAAACTGGTAGCGTAATACATTTTAGCACTTTTTAATTAAATGTACTAGAATGTTACGTCGGGGGACTTACAGACGAATACTAGTTTGAAATTTGATCAGGAAATTGTTGTAAGCAACGCGTATTGGAGACTGTCTTGGAACAAGTGCATACACGAGATAACTTCTTTGCAGATAGCAATTCGATTTGTTACTAACATACCGTATTACAAAGTGCCGTAGCAATACGATCACGTGACGTCACGCCTGCAATCTACGAAGAGGTAGGATTTAACTAACTAGTGATGTAGGATTTTGGCCGTAATATTCTGTTATGACTAAATACATGTTTACTTTCGTCCAAAGCTTTTTTAGCTTTACGCTTGTCCAATACTTCCCTCGAGAGCTATGAACTATATTATATGGACTGATAGCTGTTAGTTATTGGGTTGTACAGAAAATTTCAGCAATTTTTTTCAATAATTCTCACTATATCGTTTTTTATGGGCAGTGCGGTGAAAATACTACGCGCAGTCAATTTCACAAGCTCAGTTCAGTTCAGGCCGATACGTCATTGTTAACATGTGACGTCATCTAAAAAGTTAGGGACCGAAAATAAAAACTATTGGATATTCATTGTGTATATGTATGGTGAAACGTGGGAGTGTTCTATATTCCTCTGCCTACCTCTTCGGGGATTACAGGCGTGATGTTACTTTTTTATATGTAGTTTATAATCTAAGTAGTGTAGTTTATAATATATCTGGCCTATCTTGATCAAATACTCCAGATACCGTCCGATGGCGGAGTCACAAGTCTCCTGAACCAACGTGTATGTATAAAAGGAGTGAAGAATGTGGAAGAAGCGTCAGGTCTGTAAGTGCCAAATATCATGATCCTAACAGATCTGGATTCTTCAGTCTTGTTCTACATTTATCACCATTTTCATACATGCACATATGTAGGTTTCGGAGAATTCTGAGTCCTCTATAAGCTAGTATCTGATTTATTTGGGACTAGATTGGTGAGTGTTGTTCCCTCTCGGACCATGGCTGACGGATGATCTAATACAAATGACTAGGCTATTACTAGTATTAGTATTGACCGAGAAACGCTCTACCAGATTGCAACATCTTTTCAAATACCACCTAAGCTTGTCAGAATGATAAAGATTGCTACGGGAACAAGCAAAATGCGGGTCAGAGTTGGTGGGGAACTGACTAAGGACTTCGAGGTACTGACGGGACTGAAGCAAGGAGATGCCTTGTCACCTATTCTATTCAATTTGGCGCTCGAACATATCATCCGAAAAGTACTACCGATCGATGTAGGCGTAGAATTGAATGGAAAGCATAAAATAATAGGCTATGCTGATGACCTTGCGATTCTAGGGCAGTGTAAGCGCGAAATTATAGAAATTATGGAAGTATTGGAGGAGGAAGGGAAACGGGTTGGGCTCAGAATCAGTCGTGAAAAGACAAAATACCTTCATATGGAGAGACACAAAGACGGTAAAACCAAGAGAGAAGATCTTCTTGTAAATGGTACAAACTACGAGGGTGTCGAGAAATTTAAGTACCTCGGCTGCACGATAACCGATACCAATAAAAGGGAGGAGGAAATCAATACACACATAATTAATGCACTAAGATGTACCGCAGCCCTTCACAAAGTATTGGTGTCCAAGTTGATAAGCAGAGCTACTAAAATTCGTGTCTAAAAGACAGTTATCAGACCGATCTTAATGTATGGGTGCGAAACTTGGACACTGACATTGAAGGAGGAAAACAAACTCTTGGTGACTGAAAGAAAAATTTTGCGAAAGATTCTGGGCCCAACAAGGGGAGAAAACGGGGAGTGGAGGCAGAGACACAATCGCGAGCTCGAAGATCTAGTGTCCGAACCGAGCATAATCGGAGAAACAAAAGCTTCCCGACTGCGCTGGCTGGGACATGTGGAAAGGATGGGAGAGGATCGAGCAGCAAAGAGAGCATATCTTGGCCAACCCTCCGATCGACGCCCGGTGGGTTGACCAAGATATCGCTGGAAAGACGAAGTCGCCAAAGATCTTAAAGAGCTGGGGGTGCCCGACTGGTCAGATAGAGCAAAAAATAGGGAAGAATGGCGTACTTTAATGTCGGAGGCCAAGATCCACTTTGGGTCGCTGAGCCAGCGTAGTAAGTAGTAAGTAAGTAAGATCCGTGCTTCCGCTTGTAATTACAGTATGTCGTGGCTGCCAAGGAACGGCTGCATGCCCTGGCTGCCTATGAGGTGCAGCGTAAGCGGTGCGAGAACCCGTGCTCTGTGATCTTGTATCCGGACGCTCAGCGTGGGCAAAATACCTTCAGTTATGCCTAGCAGTGGACTTAGGCTGATGATGTATTTCGGCATAAAATACTGTTAAAATAGTAAAGTATAGAATACTAATAATATACATAGCATAGCGAACTCTCAATATAATTTAGTCAACGATGTAAATGCCCATTTCTGACTGCGACTAGGCTTGCAATTATAGTCATCATAATCGTCGTAGTTAGTATCCATATTTTCTTTTCACTATTTTAAATATTATTTAAAACAACAACCCTTACAAAAGTATTTATATTTTAATTTTTCAACTAGCGCTCCGTGCTCTCTGCCTGTCACGGAAAGATCCCGGCGTGAAATGTAATATAATAGAATGATGTGGTATAAATGTTATTCATTTTTCCCATGCAAATGGCAAATGGGTGAATTCTGCGTCCCACTTTTGATCTCGTGTCTTGCACCAAACGGCGGCGTTCGTGAAAAATCTCAGCAATAAATCTTTATTGCCGTGTTGTTTGCTTCGCATTATTTGTGCCGCTCTGCAATTTTCCTCCTTTGACGACTTCATTTTTTTTCTTTTCTAGCCGTATGAAATCATTCCTGGAGGTATCGCCCGTATTTCGTTTAAACGCTAAAGAAAACAATTATATGTGAAAAATAACATGGAATGTGTTACAGATGCCTACCCCATAAGGAACAGGGGGATGATATAATAACAATAATAATACGGAAATTCTCATAACTATCGGTCGTTTCCATCTCAAATATACTTCACCATCATCATCGGCCTATTGCAGCCCACTGTTGGACATAGGCCTCCTTTGAGGAGATGTCCACGATCCCCACTCTGAGCATGCAAATGTACTTCCTTCTGGGTAATGCAAATAAATATTTTAAATCGATATTTGTAACTTAGCGTAATCATAATGTACGCACACCTGATGGAACGAACTTCAATGTAAGTTTAGATTGATGATGTAAGTTACCGTTTGTGCTCTGTGAAGTCTACGCATGTTCGTATATAAATAATATCTTGAGCTGTATAACGTATTGACTACGATTGAGTACAACGTAAGATTTTAAAGGTAACAGAACTACATTTTTAAGCTTCGATATTACTTAGTTTCGATGTAAATAATGTACTTAGTAATTCAACAAATTAAGACATTACGCGTTCCAAGTTAGTTTACCTCAAGTTCATTGCTAGAATTATTTGTCAAATAATACACACATCTTACATCAGATGACAGAACATAATTAATACTGTCTTAAGCCACGTCTTTATTATTAATTGTAATGAAAATACATAATGTATTCTATATTTGTGTGTTGTAGAAATAATCTTGCTCTCGAAACTCTCTCTCTCGAAGACTCTCGAAAGAGTGTACAGTTATTTCTGGAGCAATTGAAGAATTCATTATTATTAAACAAAAACAAATGATTAACCGTAGTCGTTACTAGCATTACCGACATTAAGAATTTTGATTAAACATAGAACCTCAATTACATTGCCAAGTTACAGTAATTGCTTAAACTCAGTCCAAATTTTGCATATACCGTAGAAGAAAAAACAGTAAAAGCGTGGCAGCCTAATAGAGTGGTCACCTACGGGCATTGGAGTGGTGCCAGCCCTGTATCGGACT
>DWDV01003758.1:0-10282 GCA_018245615.1 Mimoniades ocyalus
CGTGGGAGTGTACTACACTCCTCTATCTACCTGTTTGGGGAACAAAGGCATCATGTTAGGTTTCTATATAACAGTTTGGCGATGCGATTTAATAATAACTCATTGACAAGCGGAATTATTTTATGTAGTGAAGAAAGCTTTCACATGCTAATCAGATCAGAATGTCAACGGCTGCTGGATTTAGAAAGTCGACACTATGACTTGTTTTGGGCAATTTATTAATATTTCATTCACCAGCCCGCAACGGCTGTTCACATTCCTGACTCACTGATAAAGTGTCGAATTATTTAACACCCAACATAACATCACGCCCGTATCTCTCTGAACGGGTGGCCAGGGTTTATGTTACATGTGCGGAAGAGTAAGAGGTGAGTCTATTGCCATACACCATGCACAAATCCAGACTCCGAGCTACTGTTAGAAATTTTCACTCACAATTCGAAGTGCGCTATCCAATAGTGCCCGACCGGATATTGAACCCAGGACCCCTCGTTCGGCAGTCGCGCTTGCAACCGACACGGCCAACGAGGCAGTCACATACGATATAGCTACGTTCAATAACGACCAATGCGGAAAGACGTCGCCTCGCTAAGTCATTCCCAGTTTTTTAACCTCTATTATAAAGTTGTTTCTTTTTTCAAAACCGGTCACGGTTTTATTGTTCAGTGTGTTCGTTGTTTTTGAATAATTTTGGTTTGAAATAAAAGTAAGGCTGTATATTTGATAATTAAATTTAATGTTCAAGGACCCTAATTTCATTTGTCATCAGGTTGAAATTCAAATGTAATTTTTTCAAAATTGGTTCATTAGAATACTCTCTGTACGTCAAAATGAAACTACCACCGTTTCGGAAAATGCCTCGCTATGGAGAAGAAGCGGCGAAAGAAACTCCATAGGTGTGCTTCTGCATCTTTTAAAATAAGCACTTATGTTAGAATATAAACTAATTTATTGTGGAGCTGGAGTTACATCACACCAAGCATGTTTATGATTTAAATAATGATTTACTTTGTAATAAGCTTTATTTTACAAAAAAAATATTTAATAAATGATGTAATTTTATATCTGGAAGGTTAATGACGTGTTTTGGTATTTAGTTGTAGAAGCAAATACAGTTCCTCATAAAAGAGTGAGATACCTTAGTTACAATTAAGCGAAAGCGTGGTATAGCCAATTCATCCTTATTTCTTGTATTAAAATTACTTCTAGGTACCTACTATGATTCTTTAACAAAGTTAAATGGTTACCTATATCTTGCATACACAATATTTTTATAAATATACTGGCTAGGTACTGTCAAAATTGTAATGGTTTTGAATAGTCCTCGTAGGGACTCCCGACATTGAAGATCATAAATAGTTCTTATAGCTCTCTTTTTATTTGTAGAAATAGGCAGAGCATGCCACGATGGTCTAGTGTTGGTTGGCAGACTTCACACGCCTTAGAGAACATTTTTTTGAGAACTCTAAGGTTTGCTTGTTTCCTCACGATGTTTTCCTTCACCATTACAGCAAGTGATATTTAATTTTAAAATGCATATTTTTTTAGAAGTGCGCGTCAGAATTTGAATCCGGGCTCCCGGAGCAAAAGGCTGAATTTGAAACTCAAAAGATTTCATAATTTTCAAGTTTAATAAAGAATGAATTCGATCTTTACGCCAAATTAGCAGGATGTATTTTGGCTCCTTAAAACAAATTTAAATGTATTGATTTTATAGTCATCAATTGTTAGTAATATATGCAAAGATAATTATTATTTTTTGTATCATGCAATACAGTCTTTGCTCATATTTGTTTACGTGTCATATCTATGTATAGCGGAAAAGGCTCTGGTAAGGGATTTTTCTTGAACTAACTGTGGGAATTTCTAATATAAGAAGTTTCCTCATTTTTTTACATACGACCAGATCAATTACGTTACTTCAGTGTTTTAAATTATCTATAATAAAGTAGGTACTTGTAATTCTAATGCTCCGCATATGTGTATTTTGAGATTTGCTTTAGCATGATGGGATAATTTTGCTGTTTTGATGTGATGCACGAAAAAAAAAATTAATTACGGATTTTAACTTTTTTTAAACCATAAAAAGGGCAGGTATAAAACAACGAGAAAAAATGACGGTTTGTGATTACCAACATTTTAATCATTACCAATAAACCATAATGATGTTCAAAATTGTTAAGCGTTTGCCTTGACACATAATTTATGTATGTATAAGAAGCCGTTTTAAAAAAGATCTCACTTAATTAAGTTTATAGTGCTTTTGGTGGCAAAAGTACATAGGTAAACTTAGAAATAAAAAATATCCGGACGATTTTATTTGTATTATTTTTGCACTCTTTCACATCACATACCTAGTCAGCCTGTCTCATTCCACTGCTGGACTTAGCCCTCCCCAAATAATTGCTCTTGTTCACATTCACAGTGGGTATTTGTCCATAATCCCCACGCGGAGCATGCGGGTTGTAGATAGCAGAGCACAATTTCTCGCACCACTTAGGTACCCTGATACGCATAGGCGCTCAAGGCATTTAGCTACGCTTAGGTAGACTACACTGTACAGCGTTCAGACGGTCGCCAGTTAAAGCTTATTTAATGAAGAAATATGCTTTCTGCTATGAAAAACAATGTGATAACCTTAATAATGATAAATTGAAGTGAGCGTAACTACCTATTTTTAAACACAGAATGCACCCTCCGATTATTCCGAAGTTTTTAAGAAATGATCTGTCATTGTCTTTGCATTTTCTTTAAATATCTACTGAATACTTCCTAGAATCACAAGACGTGTCGATGCACATTCGTAAAGAAGAATTCTTTAATTCCCGAATCATTTCCAAGCTATTCAGAAATAACACGCAACGTACAGGCGTTAATGTGTTTTAATGTAGTGAAATTGAGAACAGCTAATGCGGCACTGGGTTTATTTAAACAAGTGGCACGTGTTTACTGTGGACGCCGGATGAAGCATCGATCGGTTTGTTCAGTAATGCATCGCTGTCGATTTCAATTCTATCCCGATTTTCGGGGTGCATACTATAAAGGATTCAAATAAAAATCTGAGTCGTATTATAAACGCTTTAAACTAGTCGCATAATAATACATTTATAATAACATCTGAAAATTAATAAATTTGAGATATTTGCTAAATTAGCAAATGATATTGAAAAATTAATAGACCATTCAGATATTCTTTAATTTAAAATTTTTAAACATTAATATATTTAAAATATTAGTAATTATTATATACTGTTAATACAAAAATTTAATAATTAAAATAATTATTTTTATTGAATAAAAACACTGTGAACGTTAAATCAATTTATTGTCGAAACATATAAAATAAAAATGCTAAATCGATTATACGGTGCGAACGATAAACATTTATGTCCCAACGTTGTAGTCGACCCAAAAATGAAAGTTTTTTAAAATTCTTCGCAATTCGCCCAGTTGTAGCTTTTGTTTTTTCTGTTTGCTATTGGAAAACGGTACGTGAACGTGTAGCATAATGTTAATTTTGGCTACAGACAGTCGGTAATCTTTCCGTTTCATTTTCAGGAGTTTGAATAATGTACCTACGTAACAAAATCTAGAAGGCAATTAATATTCTAGATATAAACATAATTCGCGTTTATGACGTGTGTGTGTGTATATGTTTTGTTTCTTGGAGCTTAAAGGTTAACCTTCAATTATAGGCATTTTTTAGGTAGATAATAGGTAGTAATAGTTCAGGTAGGTAATTTTTTTCAGCTGGCTAAAATGTAAACCTTGGTATCATTTTTTTCTAAGTAGGTATATTCCACCAACGAGCTAGCTTGGCCCTTCTCGAATAACACGTATTTGAGTCGTATTCCTCAGAGATGGTGGTTATTTAATTTGTTCCGTGATCGAGTTTTGTTTTTGTTTTCAATGAGGCGTCGACCGCCCCTAGCGGCGACTCCGAAGCCCGAGGGTGACCGCTTACCGCAAATATAAACATAGTCTGTTTGTCATTGATTTTCCGCTAAATTAATTTATCTGCATCAAGTTACCTATCATTCACTGTCGTGTAGAGACACGAGTAAAAGGAATATCATAATATGATCTTACTGTTTTTTATTATTTTATAGAAGTTGATATACCTATCTACAGCCTGCAATCTGGTTTTATACAGCCAATTATCATTATTTAAACGTAACATCACGCTTGTAATCCCCGAAAAGATAGGCAGAGGAATGTAGATCACTCCCACGTTTCACCAGTTACCTTTACGTCCCACTATGGAATAGGTGGTGAGCCTATTGCCATACACTGGGCACATATCCAGACTTCGAGCCACTAGTAGAAAATCTAAATTTAGTAGTACCCGACCCGGGAATTGATACCAGATCCTCTCTATCGGCAGTCGCACTTGTAACCAACACGATCAACGAGGCAGTCATTCTTTGTTCGAGGCAATCATTCTTTAGTTTTATTTATTTAAACATTATTTATTTAATGTTTTATTAAAACAATCAATAATGATTGAAGGTGGCTCTGAAGCGTCAGCAAGCTGCTGAAGACAAGATCGCATTGCATCTGGCTTCTGTTGAAACGGGGACAGCCTTAGATGCCTTACCCCCGGGACGTATATATGGCATGAGGGTAACCGGACCTTGTCCCAGCCCTGGACCAGAGCCGGATTCAGCTGCCGATGATCAAACTGTAAGATAAAATACTAAGGATGAATCTTTACATATTGTTTGAAAAAAAGATATCGGACTGTGAACATCTTCGGTTTATAAGACGTAGAAGTGTATGCATTGTTATAAGAACTAGTTTTATAAGACCAGATGGTAGAACAAGTATTACGGGTTGCCTGGAGACGCTCGGAGCTTAGTAGCTGCTCAAATTTAGTTATTTTCACGTAATTAATAGCATTAACCGAAATACCGTTCGAACAAGTAATTGACATGTTCTGTTTTAGCCTATCCATATCGACAGAATTGAAATACCGTTCGAACAAGTAAATGACATGTTTTGTTTTAGCCTATCCACATCGACAGTGAAACCAGTGATTCTCTGCCCGACTGTTGTACCACAGCACCAGACTCTGCGGGTAACATACCCACGCCGTCAGGATCTTGGTAAGAGAGGATACACAGAACTGTTTTCTGGGTGCTTACTTAATCCTATTTACTGTTGACAATCCTCTTAATTTTGTTCATTTACACGAAACAGCTGATTGGGGGACCGATGCAGTTGGACTTAGATTGTACGACAGATTTTTGGTGGCCTACGTTTTCTGGTAACAAATAACAAACAGCTTGACAATACATGTTTTTTGGTGGCCTACGTTTTCTGCGAACAAATAACAAAGAGCTTGACAATGTATTAATATATCTTAGTAATATTTACTTCTAATTAAATGATTCCACATTATGTCGTTGAAAATACATAACAAGAATTCTTCTGGTGTTTAGAGATTGGCCCGGGTGACCCGGTTACCAACAGGATGGATTTAAATAAAATAAAACTTGGAGGGAGAAAGCAAGTTTAAAAATTAAGCATACTTACTTCATCAGCACCATTGCTACGGTTACACCTGTAATTGCCTGTGTATTAATGATAGAAAAAAAATGATAAAAATACAATTTAAAATTTAAACTTTGTTAACAGTGGCACAAGTGAGGACCCATCAGAAGGCGAAGGATCAGTGAGCACCGCAGGTCTAGAAATGTTAAGAAAACTGTTCCCTGGGAAGAAACGTTCCGTCCTCGAACTAGTTCTGCGGCGTTGCAACCATGATTTACTTCGTGCTGTAGAGCAGTGCAACGCTATTCACGTAAGTAACTAAAACATGATGATTATCACCATTGCATCTTGTCATACGACCGCGATGACGGCTAAATGACCTAGCGTGGTGATATAATAATTAGGACGGCCCTACGAAAGGGAGGTTGATAATATACACACAGTACAGTGTAATACGAATATAATGCAATTTCTAGGTATTAATTATGTCGTAATGTTAGATACTAAACTAAACAGCTGAACAGCAAGTTGCCAAGTACTCGTAATCGCTACAAGATATGGTCATTTATTTACAATATATATGTAGGTATATACAATTCTTTTTATATATAAAAATCATAATGTCACCTTAATGTTGCGTAAACAAAGAGTCTGAACAAATTATAGTCGCGTAACGTCTACGGTCAGAATACTCATTGCAAGACATTGGATTAAGAGGTAACGCTTTCAGGCTCAGCACGACAAGCCGTTGTCACTGAGCACGAGCTTGGCGAGCGCGTCGTTCGAGGCGTCGGTGTCGAGCTCGGAGCAGTCGCGGTGGTCGGCGTTCCGGCCGGTGGGGCCGCGCGCGCCGCTGCTGCCCGCGCTGGTCATGGGCCGCGTGTGCGGCGACTGGCTCGTGCCGCTGCCGGCGCTGCCCGCGCTCTCCGCGCCGCTGCTGCTGCCGCTGCAGCACCCGCACGCGCCGCCCGCCTGCAACCCCTGCGCTCCTGATTGCCGCCAGTGTAACAATCACCACTAGTATCGTAATTACATACATCGTTTCGAAACGTCTTAAACTTAAAATTAAGAATGCTTTTATGTCTACACTGTTATTAAATAGAAGCTTGTTAAAAATTCTATCGTAGGCGGCGCGAAAGACTGCTCTGCGATCCCCAACCCGCATGCCCAGCGTGGGGATAATGTGCATAACCGCTCAGGGGACGCCTATGTCCAGCAGTGGTTTGCATTAGGCTGATGATGGTTCTCATTGTGATGTAGCTATCTGTTGGTATATTTAATATCCTTCCGTCTTAGAGCCATCACTTTAGGGCAAGATTCATCAAACTAACAACTAAAATAAAGATTTTACTGATGACAAAAAGATAAGGTTTTTTTTTCTTCACACATCGAGCTTCGAAAACTGAGATGAACAGACGCTATACGAATATTTTCATAGTAGTTACTACGCGCTGATGTCGAATTGATTTTTGGTAAAGAAAAATTTAATGTCGGCAAAGAAAAGGTTGTAAGTTTGTAACCCATATATTGTATAATAGTTTCAGGGCTTTTGTGAACAACCGTATTATGTATATTAAGCAGGTAGTGTCTAGTCTTTAAAATGTAATCTTAGTATATTGTATATTTATGTATTTAGGCTGATCATGGTATATAATTGAGTAATATTTGTCACTTATTAAATATATGAACGTGATGTTCTAATGATAAACTAATTAAGTTCTATACATGTATGTATATTTAAGCAATGTCCAATAAATTGTATAACTAAGTTAATATAAACATGAAACATAAATAAGGTGTTTTATTATTAATCTAAATTCATATTTAAGAAACCCGGTGTCAACCAGACTTATATGTCAGACCTATTATTCCCTTTACAATTATAATATAAGTAGGTATTTTAAACAGGATACAAGATGTATCTGGTTATAGTTTTGGGGTTGAGAATGAGAGTGAGGAGGAGAGGGTGGCAGAATAAATAACCTGACTGATGAAACAATTTAGTCGACCCTCATTGCCGGAAGCTATTATCACAGACACTAACAAATCCGTGACAAACCTCCAAATGAAGATGGAGACTACTATCTGTCTAATGAATTGTATAAATACGGGGTAAATTAAATAATCTCCGCGCCAAGGGCCTATCAGTTAAAGGTCTGTCCAATTTGAGAAAGTTGGAGAAGATTGGCTTAGTGTTACTAAATTTAGATAGCGTACCTATGAATAGTAAAAGAGTTTAGCTACAAGTATGAAGGATAATAATCAAGTTGATTTATTGAACTGCCTCGTTGGCCGTGTTGGTTGCAAGTGCGACTGCCGAACGCGAGGTCCTGGGTTCAATACCGGGGTCGGGCACTATTAAATTTTTTAATTTACATTTTCTAGTAGTGGCTTGGAGTCTGGATATGTGCCCGGTGTATGGCAATAGGCTCACCACCTATTCCATAGTGAGACGTAAAAGTAACTGGTAAAACGTGGGAGTGTTCTACATTCCTCTGCTTACCTCTTCGGGGATTACATGCGTGATGTTGCTTTTTTTTTTTAACCATAGGTTTATCTTTTTTTAGTACAATTTTTATTTTAAATGGTTATTGACGTTTTAGGTAGATAACGCAAGCTAGAGTCGATTTGAAAATAAGCATGGGACAAATTAAAAACATTTATTTATTTATTTTCTGTTTATTATAAGTCGTACAGCAGACATTCCTTACGCCTTATATATAGAGATATTAAAAATTACATATTCAGACTTTGGGTGGGTGGACATTGCTATTTGTATAGATTATTAATACGTAGGTAGATAGTCATTTATTTATTTGGAGTGCAGTTATATATAGTAAAACTAGGCTTTAAAAAATGTAGTACATAATATTCGAAATACAATTTACAAAAGTACAAAACCCTACGTATAATGGTTAATAAGATAACAATATTCATGAATATAATTAA
Organism: Mimoniades ocyalus; assembly: GCA_018245615.1. Taxonomy (NCBI): domain Eukaryota; kingdom Metazoa; phylum Arthropoda; class Insecta; order Lepidoptera; family Hesperiidae; genus Mimoniades; species Mimoniades ocyalus. Next base: position 8,443 of record DWDV01003758.1, read on the forward strand.
ATATTATCTCTGATTAACCCAAGGGGTCTAACCAACGATACAGAATCCAATCGAATCCAAAAATTCGAACTTGTGAAAGAGTGTTATACAATATTACATAAATTTAGCATTCGCGTACTGTAAAAATAAATCGTATTGAAATAAAAGTAGTTATCAATTTACTTATTTTTGGTGATGTATGAAAATTGCAGTCACCTTAAGTGTAGAAATATTATATTTATACTTGAAGTGTATACGAAAAATCGTTTAATGTGCATTAAATGTGCATACAGGTCTTTTTGTTTTAATCAAAGGGTATTGCCATTGGCATATATTACGTGGTAATCGATAATATCTAATTAAGCAACCACTAACCTTAGACATATATATGGATTTCTAAATTCTAAAAATAGGCACGAGGTGAAACCAAGTAAAGAGTTTTACAATTTACAAGATTTCATCAAACATTGGTACCTTTGCTAAGAAACTAATAAATACGGAGGTTACATTTTTAAGACGCTTCAAAATGTGACACGATTTTGTAGCCTACACACGATATTGTCCTTTTAATATAAAAACGATCTCTACGCATCTATGAACACAAGTCTTTAAGCACCACACATTGTGACTTCGTAACTCTATAATATATCTTTATTTGTTTTAATGCACTTGCCTCTGAAACAGATCTCCGTTTCGTGGGACACCTCCGTGGACATTGATGTGCTTACGACATTAGCTGGATCCATAAAAGATGATATTGACGAGGTTTCTATTTTTACAATTGGTTTATCTGTAACTTCTACCTCATTTGGATTCACATTTTCTGTGATGGATGCTTTATTCAATTCTATCATTTCAGTTGTTTCGTATTCTACCGCTGTTAATTCGGCTGTAATCTCTTCTGGTATGTAGGAGCTTTCAGTCGTGACAATTTTAGGTTTTTGCTCTGTCGTTGTCTCTAGTTCCATATGTTTAGTCGTCTCTGATTCTCTTTTAGCTATTTCCTCTGTCTTATTGTTAGTTTCGGAGTTAGTGTCATCACTTGACGTTACACCGAATAAGTAATCCATTAGACTAAACCCGTCTGATCTGTCAACAGAGACACTAGGCTCGTTTATAGTTGCTTCGGTAGGTCCACTGTAGTATATTTCATCTTCCAAAGTTGGATCTGGCGAACCGGTTCCCAGATCCATGTCTCCTGGATTCATATCAAAAATTGCAGATATTTTTTCTGAACTAGTTTTGAATGTGTCTTCTTTTGGATGTTTGGAATTGTCTGAGTTGTTGCTATTGATAGAAGTACTATTTATTTTAGCTATATCTAGATGACTAACTAAAAGATCTAGTGTATCATCTTCATTTTCAAATAAGTTTTTCATGAAATGTAGGCTTGGTTTATATGTGGTCACTTTAGGTTTGTCGTTTTTATCCGATTTTCCATAATTGGCTTTCGACTCGACGTATTGTCCTAGTTTATTAACAGTGTTGGGGTAGTACTGTGATTCAGCTACTTCGATGGATTCTGTTGCTGGGCGAACTTTTACTTTCTTCCAAAATCCACGGCGACGACTCTTACGGGTTACATCTTCCTGAAATTTAAAACAAAAACTATTAAAAGGAGTGATCAAATTTCATCAATTACTTTGGTTTTGTTTATTATATTATTGTTAGGGCTTCTTGAATTTCGAAGAATCCTGAAGTTTATACCACTACAATGAAACCGTGTAAGTAGGTGAAAATATAGATTAGTGGCCATATTATATGCCGGAAGCTTCTAAGTCTCTGAGATATAACTTTTAACGTAACTTCACGCCTGTAATCCCCGAAGAGGTAGGCAGAGGAATGCAGAACACTCCCACGT
>DWDV01003759.1:0-10280 GCA_018245615.1 Mimoniades ocyalus
AAGAGGTAGGCAGAGGAATGTAGAACACTCCCACGTTTCACCAGTTACGTTTACGTCCCACTATGGAATAGGTGTTGAGCCTATTGCCATACACGGCACATATCCAAACTCCGAGCTACTACTAGAGAATCTAAATTAGAAAATTTAGTAGTGCCCGACCCGAGAATCGATCCCAGGACCTCCCGTTCGGCAGTCGCACTTGCAACCAACACGACCAACGAGGCAGTCATATAAATTTTCATTTGGCATTGTTATAAATGCATATTTCCAAATTAGATATAAATAAGAAAACGTCATTACTTTGTTTTCCGGTTTTTCATTTGTTTCGCCTTGGATTTGTACAGACCGTTTCAACGTTATTTACATATATCGCAGGTCTATCCCGAGGGAGTTCACGAGTACACGACAAATTGATTCAGGACTGATGTGATTGATTACTGCCCGTTAATGAGCTTGCCATGACGATAGTTGGAAAATAAACTATTTGTGCCAAATTGTTTGTTTCATTTACATTCGAATTACTTAGTATCCAGTTATAAATTTATTATCCTATATATGTACATCTACACACTGTGCTATTAATTAATAAAATATAATTTATAAGCAGTGCATGTTTATAATTCTAAGTAGGTGTGCAAAATTAACGGTAAAGGCTGACGTGATGATAATATATAATTTGGCATTTATATTATGTTAAGTTAATGGCTAATTTAAATGGTGCAGGTGTTTCAATATATTAATTCGTGAATTGAAAATTGAAAAGAACGTGCATGTTAATTTTTTTCGATGTAGATACATGTGTATTTTCTTTTATGTGAATATAATCACATTCTTTCATATAAATATTTTTACAAGTCCACATCTTTGCACCCTTATACCGGCGTCCATATTATTAAACAAGAGCGAACTCAACGCCTAAAGGCATTGTTTGTCAATCAACTTCGGTGATCACCGGGAGATCTTATACATAATAAAAATATGTAATTATTATCTGATTTTCCAATTTTGCAAAATTATGTATTTATCTACCATTTCTTCTTCGTCATATCGACATTGCCTCACGTCGCAATTCAACCATGTGTTGCTTGATTTTTCCCTTTCATCATATTTTTTATGACACGATTTTCGTTCTTTCTTTCTTTCTTCTTTCTATATAAAATTCTTTCTATATACAATTTCTTTCTTTCTATATACAATTCTTACCATGAATCATTATTTTTAGAAGTCTATTTCAATATAAGAAGTCTGTGTAAAGATTATACCAATTCTCATAGTCAATTTAATTTAAATTTGTAACAGTTAATTAAATTTTAATCACTAACAGATAATTTAATTTAAACTTCTATCAGTTCATTTAATTTAAACTATTAAAGTAAAATGTTCCGTAGAATCGCAAAGATTACCGTACCGTCTCTGTAAAAGTACCTAAAATGTAAACTAAACTTTGCAGAAGTAAAATTACCTAAAACTAATATTTCGATTGCAGTCTTTATAAAGGACAATTGTTACATCGTGCGTGCGCAACATCGTTGTTATATATGGGACGGGTGTACAGGCCATAAGCATGAAAAGGGGTTGGATATATTTAGATTAGACCAAGGACATCACCGATTCACAATTATGTGAATATGATTACCTTCTTATACTTTCCAGAAAAAAGATCTTCCTACATTATTTTTTATTTGGTCCTGTTCTATCTATACTTATACTCAGGGGAGGCTAGCAACGGACTGCAACAGGTTGATGATGACGATGATGATGACGACGATGATTATGACGACGATGATGACGACGATGATGGCGATGATAATGATGATGACGATGATAATGATGATGATAATGATGATGATAATGATGATGATAATGATGATGATAATGATGATGATATATTTTTTACATCCAAACACAGAACAAATATTTGTGCTAATTACATAAAATTTTATTCTGGGTGGGAATCCAAATGATAACCCTTAGCGCAACAGTCAGGTTCTCTGACCACAGCACCAGCGGGCAAGTCAACTTATATGAATTGTACTATTTAAAAGAAATATAAGAAGAATATAATTTGGTAAGAATGAAGTGTCAATAGAAACAGAGTTCGTTTTGGCCTTATCATTTTAATTACATTTTAGTCTACTTTACTAATATTTACGCTGTTGGATTACCAAATAAATAAACTTTATCCTGTCATTGTCATTTGAGGACTATGTATACAATCACAATAAATAAAACTACACGGACTTAGAAATACTTAAATAGAGGTACTCATAGTCCTCCACCCGCTGGCATATCGTAAATAATTCCACAGATTGAGCAAAACCGAAATGGTCGACAGTGAACTTTCGACGCCTATTCCGTGTTTTAGAGTGAGCGCTCGGCGGGAGAATGACGACGGATGGCCATTAGTATCAAATTTGTAAAGCAATTTTGTCCTTCCGCACTTTAAGCCATTACAAATCATTACCACTGCGACATTACAGTAAAGGATGATCTCAACCCAGTAACGAGAAGAAACCCGAATCCGTTCTGAATGAAACGCGCGAATTAAACGACAGTTGAGCGAAATATTGTTGAAAATTTTAAAATTAGAACGTCTGCTATAATTTCATCTTACGCATACACTACTAGTCGCACCAGTTTATTGAATTGCAAAGTATTATTGACTAGTAGAACACACTTACTGTGGTCGCGTTTATTCTGTTTCCACGACGATCAAGGCTTCTTATGCGTTCCACTAATAATCAAATGGATTGTGTGTAGTTTTATTACTATGTAACATAAAATCATTTAAAAGGAATGTTTTGTTATAATGAATAATTAAATGGAGTTGTTGAACAACAATTAGGTAACTTGTTTTTGATTATTCCTAGTTTGTCTGTCGCTGCTGACCGTACTCTACACGGTTTCATTGATATTATATATGTTGATACACGCTGTGGAAATATAGAAATAGTAATTATGAAATTATTAATATTAATTTTACTATGTAGTTGTTTAAACAGTTGCATACCAAAAGAATGTTATTGGAACTCTTGTTGTCCATACAAATATTTTTCAAGCAAGACACCTTATAATTCCGTGCGAGGTGACATACGAGACTCGGCTCTTAAGTTAGACGGTGAGTAACTGTTCTTAATTCATAAAATCGTAATAGTGGAACGTCTGCTGTAAATCAGATATTTCGTTTCTAAATAGTGAAATTAGACACGGATTCCTACTTTGTCATCATGTTCACAATCCTTATATCGTCGTTGTGTTCAAACTTTGAATAAAAAGTAGCCCTTTTTAAAATAAGATGTCAGTAAATTACTGGCACATTTTACGCCATTCCACAATTTCTAAGCTACAAAGAATATTTTTAAATGATACTGATTATAATTTCTCTTATTAAAACAATATATTTACGTATTAGCACGTTTAAATGAATTTAACATTAGGACCTCAACTACGAGTATAAAAGAGTAACAAAATAGCACAAACATTTCGTCTTAGAAGTAAATCCTAAATAAGAATGTATAATTATTATCCCTTTGAAGTTAGATTTAAGTTGAAATTGAAAATTTTAATTTTAATTTGTCAGGTTGCCAAGCAGTGGGTGTGTGGAGTTTAATAAGGCACGGCAAAAGAACGCCAGGTATCGATTACGGTAGTAACATGAAATATGCGATTGGGCTAAGAGATTACGTCATATTGAATTATGAGCGAGGAAAAAGTCCACTTTGCGCCCAAGACATCGAAAATTTACGCAATTGGCGACCCGACAGCAATTTATTCGAGAAGATACACGCTTTAACTGACGAGGGTTATCTCGAAATGGTCGGCATTGGTAGCAGATTAAGGGAGGCATTTAGGGAATTATTGGGACGATTCGAGACAGGTAGCTATAGATTCCGATCGGCTTTCGGTCATTGGATGGAAGATGGTGTAAGTGGTTTCATTAAAGGCCTCACTAATGAAACGCTAATTGTTGAAGAATCGAATTCTACCTTTGATATTCTTGCTGTGAGTAAATTGAATTTTGTATCACTCACGGTCGAATTAAAATGACTTTATTTTTCTAGTGTTATTGATAAATTATAAGCGACTATTATTTACGAATTCTTTATAGCTAACACAATCATTACATGTAGGTACATAATGTGTAAATTATATAAATAAGTTTAATTGTTCTTCACCTTTCAGCCTTATGAAGCTTGTGTCAAATATCGACAGGATGTTAAAAGAAATCCCATAACATATTCTGAAGTAATGAAATATGAAGACACTATGGAATATAAAGCAGTATGAATATTTTTTGTTATTGTAAAGTGATATTTTTTTACTATTGAACGTTTTGTGATTACCTTTGTATATGATTGATTACTTTATGTAGTGGCTTAATTTAGTATGATGTTTCATAATACGACTAGTTTCTAATTAATTCTAAATCATGAGCTTTATGATTCCACTGCGAACTCGCTGCATTCTGCTCGAGCTCATGAAGAAGACCTTGGATAGTTCCGATAAAGCTCGGGCTAACTATTATAACATTCGTTATTTCAGCCGGCACACAATTAATTCATGTAAAATAATTATTACTCTTATGGTACTTTCAAAATAATGTCACATAACATTAACAGCGAATTAATAATCATACCCATCGCTTTTTATTAACAGCAATACGCTGTTAAAAATTTTTTTTAGTTATTAATTCATATTCGTTCTTCAAATTTTCAGATGAAGCTTGGCCTTGAAAGACGCATTGGTGTCAAAAAACTTACTAATTCCAACATTACTGCCTTGTATGACTTATGCCGATACACGTGGTCGGGAATAGATAACAAGCCAAGTCCGTGGTGCGCTCTCTTTTCTGTCGAAGACCTTGAAATCCTAGAATACGTCGGAGACTTGAGGCATTATTATCGCAATGGCTATGGGACACCGATGAATAAAATATTTGGTCGAATCCTAATAGCAGATATGTTAACCACTTTTTCGGAAATCAAAAATGGAAATGCAAAGAAATTGACAGGATATTTTTCACATGCAACTATGATGGACATGGTTATTTCAGCCCTTGGTCTTTTTAAAGATGATTATCCATTAACAGGGATTTATAGGAACCCGGCTAGGCAATGGAAGAGCAGCCTGATATCGGTTTTTGCAGCGAATTTGATAAGTGTACTAAATAGGTTGGTGTCATTTCCTTTCCTATATTTAATGACTTGTTTGTTAAAGCGGTACCCAATTAAGAAACTGTTAGATATCCAGACCCTTATATTCGTAAATCTTATATATGGTTATCTTATGTGAAATGTTACGAGTATTAATCTAACCGTAATATCTTTATATCCAAAGTTGTCTTAAAATTTAATTTGATAAAAAAAAAGAAAAAAGTAACATCACGCCTGTAATCCCCGAAGAGGTAGGCAGAGGAAAAATTATTGCCTGAAAAGATATCCATAAAACATTCGCTACTAGAAAGTATTTCCTGTCAGTTACCACAATCTGTTATATTAAAAATCAGTAGCCCAACCATATAATTAGCAGGTTTACATCTTCATATATTTGCGAAAAAGTCGTTTCTATGATTGGAAATTATTTGTATGGAATTTGTAAGGAATGTAATCGTATGGAATTACTGAATAAAAATAGTTAGTAACGAACTTAAAGATATTTAAAATCAAAGAAATGTTAAGAAATCACACATTATTATAACACGATATGTAATATGTAGACAAAAAAAATGATTTAGTTCGTCACACTAATGTATAGTTTCTACTATCGTGTGTTTCATACACTTATATTTCATCCATTACTCATGTCTTCTCATTTTTTCCAGTCCGTCACTCAAACGCCCAGTCAGTCCGGTTCGGTTACTTCTAAATGGATTACATTGTAAAAAAATAAACATCTTAGAAACAGCTATTTTTTGTTGCAGGTGTAATAAAAACAATACCACGGATTATCGAGTCCTTTTCTATTTAAACGAAGAGTTATTGACATCCATGTGCGATGGCGGTATATGTTCGTGGCAACAATTTGAAGATAAATTCACACCTTTCCTACACGAAAATATAGAATTTTGTTTCACGTGATGTTAAAAACAAAATATTCCATTCGTTGCCTTTCGATGAATTTAAGTTTTTGCTCAAAAATCGATCTCCAAATGTAATACTTCATCTATGTTTTATTGCTGCTGTTTATGATATTAAGCAATTATCATTATTCTTTAATAATATTTTTCACTGTTTCCTTAACATGCTTTATTATTTTAATCACTGTCATTTTGCTTCTACTATACTTATGATGATGATGATAATAATATGTATATGATATTTATTATATTTACGATGATATATTATGTAGGTACATCCGTAGTTGGCATCTAAACCTAGAATACGGAACAGTTGTTACTTGTAATTTAGATAAAAGTACGAGTACTTAAATTATTGAATTGTTTTACATACATATACATATATTTTAGATGGCTAAAGTCCATCTAAAAACGTGTGTACTTAAATTCCAAATTTGAAATCTTTTTATATATTTTACTTATCAGCGTGGCCACTTAGTATTTCAATTGAATTAATGACATTGTCATTTGAATTAACGATCGGTGTCGCTTAGAATGATTGCTGTCATTTTTATTCCAATCGTAAAATGATCGTATTTGATGAATGTTTTTATTCACTGTGATATGAAATCCATGTATTCTCAATTAATTTGATGAAACTGCTTATGTTCGGGGAATATAGAGTGTACAATATAATATGCTAATAGGTTTTGACAATGATGTATGAATTTTACAGTACCAATACCAAAACAAAAATATGTTTATTTCGACTAGAAAATAGTTTTATAACATGTGGTAATTAATGCTATCCTATTTTATTGCTTATGTTAATAAGCTTAGCATTTTTTAAACAATAAACAACATTAATTTTTTAAATAAATGTCCAGCTTTATTTTTTGAATAGCATATAAAACAACGTCTCTTCCGTATATATTAACTAAACCGATCGATACATTTTGAACTTGTTTGTCCCTGTAGCTCAGGATCAGAATATGTGATACGATATCTTCTGTTCGTCGTAAGAGGCGACTAAAATGAGGCATCTGGGGTTGAGATACGGCTAGAGTGGGAGCTTCAAACTGCTCATTTAACAATTCCGGGAAGGTAGACGGTATGTGTGGCCGCATACTGTCTTAGGAACCAGAGGTCGTAGGTTGAGGCATTTTGCGACTCCTGTAAGCAGAGCCAGCAGGGGTGTCGCGCTGGAAGAGCACCAGCAAAAATCATGATTAAATTATTTAGGAAGTATTCCATATGTACATATATACTTATAAGACTTATCTCTGACTTTGAAAATCAAGTTGGATTCTTTATGTCACTGTATCTAAATACCGATGTAGTAATCCTAAACATGTTTGCATAATAAAAATATAAATATGCACGACTTCGTAAATATTTAATAAATTTCAACCACCACATTTCAATCAAGTCGTGGAGTAGATTGAAGAAAGAATATACGAAATATTTGAAGATAAGTTTCATTCGGTTATTTGACATGAAAAATTTTCGATTTTCAATCCTAGTTAACGTAAGATACACAATTAGGAATTTGAAAACTTTCAAGTGCCAGTGTGGGTAAAGTAATGGTAATTTTGTAGTGCAACAATTGCATTTTATATATGTGAATGCTTTATAAATGTTGTCTCCATTATATTTTTTCATTCTTTTTATTTATTAACACTGTTGTTAACAGTACGAGTAAATTATGTGTACTAAACTAAAGATGACACTTAAGGCGCTATAAATCTGAGCAGGTGTGTGGATTTGTATTGGAAGGACCTCTCCTGGTTCGTTACTAAAATAAAATATGAATCTTCTTCTTGGTAGTAGGTACAATCTATGGTCTCAGCCTTTTTTGTCATTTAAAATCCGCAGCGAATATATTAGAAACTCGTTTTGATCATGTAAAGTAAGTTGCATGAGATTTATCTGATCTCATAATTATTTAGTCGCGTGCAAGCTCAGAGACGAATGGTCTGCTCAGCATGTAGGTTTACATTTTAGTAAAATTATTTAATTTTGCAGAACGAGCACGATGAAGGCAATTGCAGTATTAACGTTGATAGTTTTGATAAATTATGGAGAATCATTATATTGTTATTGGAACACTGGATGTCCTTACCAATTTTTCTCAAGTAAGACATCATATAATTCTGTACGAGGAGACATAAGAGATTCTACTGTGAAATTGAAAGGTATGATAAAAAAAATCTTGTAAATTTTCTTCACTTTCGTCACATATTTATTTCTTATTTATTTACTGCTGTAATTACATTGTTTATTATATACGGAAAAAATAAATGTATTGTTTAAAAATACATTTACATTTAATCATCTTTTCTATAAAACATCTTAATTATACTTTTATAAGCACGCTTAATAAAATTACGAATGTAAATATTTAGTTTTTTATTTATCTCAAAACAGGCTGTGAACCAATCAGTATTTGGGGGATGATAAGACATGGAAAGCGACAACCGAGTGCTGTGTTTGAGAAGAACATGGAAGCTGCGATAGCCATAAGAAACTTTGTGGTCCAAAGCTACGATAAAGGTCACAGTTCTTTGTGTGCTCAAGACGTTGAAAACTTAAAAAATTGGGTAATCAACAAAAAATTACTACAACAAAGCGGTAAGTTAACAGAAGAAGGTTACCAGGAAATTTATGGTATCGGAAAACGTTTGAAGGAAGCATTTCCAGGATTATTTAAAGATATAAACGATAATAGGTATACAATCCGACCTGCTCATGGCCAGTGGATTGAGGAAAGCGCGAAAGCATTTATAAAGGGTTTAGACAGTAAACGCGTACAACTGGAGAAAAATAAGAACAACGACGTAATGGCTGTAAGTATATTTAAGTCCTAGAATTTAAAATCATGGAGAATTATTAATAATCCCATGTATAATAAATGAGTAGTAAAATGTTATAGGAATGTAGGTATATTATAATCTCTTAAAGAAAGTGTAAAAATACTAATGATCTTTGAAGTTGACCCTGCATTGGCAATAACCTCAGGTGGTTATTGTATCATTCTTGATTTGACGAAAACATTGACACCAGTTTAGACTATATTAGTTTAATAATTAATGTGCCTATAATATTCTTCAAAAATAAGCCGGTTCTGAACAAACTGGCAAGTGAGTTTATATTAGTATTGGCAATATTAGTATCTACTTCAAATGGTATTTATTAATAGTCAAATAAAATAACATTATCGTAATTTATGTAACTTGTAGGAGTAGTAATTGTAATTGTTTGTGTATTTAGCAATAATAACAGCGTATAACAATTTGTAAAACATTTTTCACTTAAAAGTAGGTAGGTATAGCTATTGTAGGTCATATTTAAGGTCAAGAATTCGATTCCCGTAGACGTTATATTGAACTTTTTGTAATAAAGTTGATTATCTTTTTTTTTCCTTAATAGCTAATTCATTTTTTGTTTATGTACATAGTTTGATATTACTATCATTTTAGCCATACCTAACTTGCGGTAGATATCAAAGGGATGTCCAACATAACCCGGATATAGATGTCGAAGCAGTCAAGTACATGAGCACATCGGAATATTTGGCGGTAAGATTCGCGAAAGATAACAAAATACAAATGTCGTAAAAATATAAGGTAATAAAACATTTATTTTTTCAGGCTAAGGATAGAATTCAGCGACGAAGTGGTATTGAATATGCTTTAACAGATGTGAATATAACAGCATTGTATGATTTATGCCGTTACACATGGTCGGGATTTGAAAGCAAAGATAGTCCCTGGTGCGCGCTTTTCACTATAGACGACTTGCAAGTATTGGAATATATACAAGATTTGCGACACTATTACAGAAACGGCTATGGAACAGTCGAAAACGGCAAGTTTGGTGGAGTTCCATTGGAAGATTTATTAAACAATTTCCAAAGAGCTAAGGATGGTAATGGGAATAAAATTACTGCATATTTTACGCACGCCACTATGATGGACATGATTTATATGTCTCTCGGACTTTTTAAGGATAGCAGCCCATTAACAGCTGCGAATCGAGATCGTGATAGGAAATGGAGATCGAGCAAAATAAGTCCTTTTGGTGTTAACTTTATAGCAGTTTTGAACAAGTAAGTCAAGGATTTAAGTGATTTAAGGGCTTTAATAGGTTTGACTGCCTCGTTGGTCGTGTTGGTTACAAGTGAGACTGCCGAACGGGAGGTCCTGGGTTCGATTCCCGGGTCGGG
>DWDV01003760.1:0-10280 GCA_018245615.1 Mimoniades ocyalus
GGTGAAACGTGGGAGTGTTCTGCATTCCTCTGCCTACCTCTTCGGGGATTACAGGCGTGAAGTTACGTTTTTTTTTTGAAATTACAAACTTTGAAACAAATGACAAGGTACACATCAATTTGTCACTCGTTATGACAATTGGTATCGCAAGAAAACTTTTTTGTACTAAAAGTAGCACTTATAAAACTATGAAATATAAATAAAATCTATAAACTTTCAATAGGCTATATTGAAAAAAAAACTTTGTAATGCTGTCAATTGATTTTTTTCCTTCAACTTCAAGTTGCATAAAGGAGTACCTATTTTTAGTAAGTATTATGTACAATACTAAAATGACATAATAGTATTTTAAAATTATGTAACACAACCAGATTGCGACTATTATAAAAAAATAAAGTTTAAATATGGGTTATTTATGTCACTTGCATCACGAATCATTTACATTTTGTATATGAAACATAATCTAAAACAGTATCGAGAATGATTCAATAAATCAGTTAAGGGCATGATCGTTATAAAACAGAAAATTATATTCGTGTTTATTTAATTAAATTAATATAAGAACGTATACATGTTTCCTTGCAAAGAATTCGCACGAACGAGGCTAGTCCGGATACCGAAACGGAGGTAAGCAAACTTAAATCAAATGAGGTTTACATTGCACAAAATTTGTCTTAGTGCAACGCGCATTCCTTGCATTACATTATCAATACCTCTATACAGTTCGCAGGTACTCGTAATATGCACGTTGAATTAAAAAATCTGTAGTTCTTAATTCTGTAGCGAAATAAACTTCATATACCTATACATCCACAGGCATTTTGTTATTTTAAGAAGAAACTACCAAATGAGCCGTCAACAGTAGTAAGTGGCAGTTACCGTCAGTGGACATCTGCAATCAGTTTTGATTAAGTCAGTAATAGAATAAAACATAACAATCCTAACACCACGCTTGTAATCACTGAAGTGTAAAAGAATTATTTAAATCTTAATAACGTATAGTTAATGTTATTTTTATTTATTAAAACAAAACATTTACTAAGGCCAAGACTTACGTACCTCTTCCAAATATGTAGATTCAATACTCACTGGTGGAGGAGCCAGAAGTCTGCGAAGCCGGCGAGCATGCATGAGAGTAAACTAATGTATGTAACTTTTGTAATGCAAATATTTAACACTTGATGCCTTCTGCCTGCACACTAAAAGACCTGGTGTGATAAGATAATTATAATAATAATATTAGTATATTTATATATTAATTTTTAATTTATTCAATAAGTTCTTTTATTTTTTATACGTATCGGAGTGTTTGTTAAGTTTATAAGAAAGGTAAATAAAAAAGCATTATTTGTATTATTTGATTTATGTTTAATGGATAAAGTTGTGGTATTAAATATATCGCTATTATTTATATATTTAATACTTATTGATAGGTATAAGTATTCTCGGCCAGAAAACTTTAATATTATTACCAATATTTAAAGACAACTTCACGTTCGACATATCTACGTTACTTCTATCTGTTAATTACGTCGTGAATGGGCATTAAGTAGTGGCTACTGCTCGCCAATGTCTGTACCTCATTTTCATTGAGAGTGAAGTAATCCTTGATGTTGCAGTTGTGTTTTTACCCTGGAGGAACATGTTCGAACACTTCGCTGCAGCTGCAACTCGTTGCTGCTTAGCGGTAAAAAAATGGCGACGGTTCAAGCCATTTCAATTGATTGGCCGTGCCAAGGTTAGCTGCAACCTGACGGCTAGTATCCAAGGATACGGTCTGCTAAAAACTAAATGAAAACTTTAGAAAGGAACTTTATATATTTAATTTCCTTTAATTTAAATAAAACTGCTATAACACGTGGGAACGGGTCCTTGCGACAAAAGTTGTGACGAGACATTAATCTCGAGAAGAGATTGTTGTCACGTAGCCAAAATTGTTGATTATGAGATATTTAAAGTGAATTACGTGAAATAAAATCAAATTAGGCGCGTATTGCACAAAATTCGTGTGAGTAGAGCGGGCATTCCTTGCGATAAATCAACGCTTCAAGCGCGTATTGAGGACAAGTCCGACCTAGGAAAGGTAAATGCCTCAATGCTAGCTGCGGGCGGAGGCGAGAGGTCGGCCGCTCTAGCACGGCCCCGAAACAAATACGCGCTATTTGCCAATACATGACGCTGTTACGTACTACTGATGACTAAATCATGCGACTTTGTTTTTTTTTATTTGTTCCACTACGGCCGTTACGTAATAATAAAAGGGAATCCATCGATGCGCTCGGGCGTGGAACATCGGCTCTTTTAGCGTTTGTTTCTTCAACTTTTATAACAGCACTGTTTTTATTTAAGTGTATATCTAATTTTATACGCAATCATTTAAATGCCTATAACCTGTTATGCCTATAACCTCTACTTTTGAAGTACGATTAGTATAACACCATAAACGTTTCACTTAGTTGGGTACAGAAAGGTGTAGATTAATTAACATGAATTTATGGAATTATTTTGTTTAACTGTCTAAAAAAGAAAAAAGGCGATGTTTAGACTCACCCCCTATTCCATGGGACGTATAACAAACAACTGATGGAAAATGGGAAAACTAAACTCTTCTGCCATCCTCTGATACAGGTGTTAATTGTATACTGTTATATAAATAAAAATGTGTTTCTTATAAAAAAAACAGGTAAAACGCCTTTTTCCGCCCCTTTTTATCATTCCTCTTTTGGAACATACATCTCTCCCAATGAGAGCCACGCTGGCCAAGTGCGGGCTGGCAGACTTCACACGCCTTATAGAACAATTTACGCTTTTACGATCGCAAAACATACACGTGTAAAGCCATCGACACATCGACGTAGAAACGATCATATAAAAGATTTAATTACTCTTTTAAACGATAAAAGCAATTAAAACTGAAAGAATGCAATTTAGTCACACGTTCATAACAAATGTATGCAATGGAACATGAATACAAATGAATATATAAAAAAGTTATATTATTAATTATAATAATAACAAACGTAATTGTTAAGAATATATATAAAGTATGTATGTACCTACATTCATATACGATGAATGCAGAAGAAGCAGGTCTGTAACGATATAGACATTTTGGCGTTCCGTACTCTTTGCCTCCCCCGTATGAGATATGGCGTGAACTCGTTTGGTATAATACGAATAATAGATAAACGAAAACCTATCTAGCATGTATATAATTACATGTATTGAGTGATTGTAACTTATTATGACCACGTATTACAAATACATCTCTTGCGTCTGGCTTTCAATTTATAAAAAAAAAGGCTAATTATATCGATCAAGCATATTATTAACATAAAAGTATATTATTAACTAATAAACAGTGTTATTTATTGAAGTGTCAAATACTCGTAGCAAAGCTAAAGTAAAGTAACCACAGCAAAGTGTAACAGTCAAAAAATGTTCAATGGCTGAGACCGAGTCTATGCTAATTGAGTTATATGATTTGATTTTGGAACAATTCAATTCAATCCAGTTTGGTGTGCGGTTGCGAAACTGCAGTTCAGAGCGACGCGGCCGTCCTCCGGGCCACGTGACGCTCTGCGCGTGCGCAATTACGACAACAATCATAACTACGAGTACCTACCATACTGTAGGGCTGACTTGTACAATGAAACTCACACGATTCGCTCAGCATTGATTATAATACCGTTATATGAACAAAACACATCATTCGCACGTACATTCACAAATTCGGTCCACGCTAGTAATCTTGACCTTTAACCTTACAAAACACGCGTTCACCCGCTTGCTTTGTTCGATTGTAAGTAAATGGACAACTTGTTAAAAATATCTATGCGAATAAATTTAAAAATATTATAAGATTGACTGATTGTATAATCAAAACTGAATATTAACCTTAAAATCTCATCCTTGTGTATAGCAAATCCATTACGATCTGTACTTACACGTATTCTCACCTGATTTAAAGCTATTTTTATCTCACATTTATAAAAAAATATCGAGTTCCAGTACATTGTCGTGGATGATATTGTTATGCTGTCAATAATTTAAATTCTACATATAACATATACACACGTATTCGTTACTAAACGGTAAAATCCATTTTATGGGCAGTAAAACAATGAAAATTGTCCATCAATTTTATATAAAACTGCCACTAATGATCAACAACCGATAATAACATTCATCAACTAGAATACGACGTAGCATCACGCCCGAAGAGGTAGGCAGAGGAATGTAAAACACTCCCACGTTTCACTAGTTACGTTTACGTCCCACTATGGAATGGGTATGGAAACGGCCATACACCGGGCACATATGCAAAGTCCGAGCCACTACTAGAAAATCTAAATTAGAAAAATTTAGTAATGCCCAACCCCGTGCATTGAACCCAGGACCTCCCGATCTGCAGTCGCACTTGCAACCAACACGACCAACGAGGCAGTTACCAGAATACAAATATAGTAATAATGTGATAATGAAGAAAATTGAGTAGATATAAGTCGCAATTATTATACAAGTGTGACACCTGAAACACTGTAAAATTAATAATTAAAGTTTTAATAATAAATTGTTTAATTTTAACTTTACAGTCCATCAGTATAAAGCACAAGACAACCATTGTGTCGTGGACATCAAGATTCATGCAAACATTATTAAGAATATCACTTTCCACTCACAAAGTGCTCAGGGCAGACAATTTCGGTAGTCTAACGGAAGGTATTCTTCTTGAAACAATAAATTTCACTACTACCCTTTTTCCTACCTATATTGCTAAATAATAACAATTTACATTTAAATCCAAGACGAGATTCAATAAGCAGTAAACAAAAATTCTTACCAAATTACTAGTAGGTACCTGCTATCACAATATTACAAACAATAGTAGTTAGTCAGCCCGATGAAAAACAGAAAGTTTTTTCAAGCAGCTAGCACGTTAGACGCATAGTTTTTTTACACTACGTCTTCCTCGTTGTGCCCTATATTGACGACACGTGACACGTGATAGTTGGAGAGTGACGAACAGGAGAACAAGCAAAAACGTTTCAAGGCGCTGCGGCGGGTGCGATGCGGCTCGTATATGGCAAGGTCGGCGGGTGCACGCGACATCCGCGCAATCACTTTCACTACACGTCTTGCCAAATGCACCGCGGATGTGCTGCTCGCTAGATAGCCCCACAACAGTTTTGTATCATTGCACAGATGTGTTTCAGCACACTTGAAGTTGCTGGTACAAGACGTGTCAGATCGTATCGGTCTTCCCTCTATAGTGTTCGGTTATGTACATGTTACCTAAGAGGGACTTTCTAGAAAGTTCTATGAGGTTCTAAGTAGTCGTACTCGTATTCCGTGTTCTTTTCGAAAATTACTAAATATTTTTTTATATAGTTCCAATAAATGTAATGTATATATGTAAATTATTATTTATTTTTACTATATATATGACATACTGCTTTTACAAGTGAGAAATTACTGACTTGTGAAAAATAAAAGAAAAACATTCAAGAGATGGACGCAAAGTAATCAGTACATCGCAATAAGCGTTACATAACTATTACAAACATACATCGATAGGTGTTAAATAGCACATCTAGTGAAGCATATATCGACGTTGCTCGCGCGCTTCCTCTTAGCGCTAAATTCATTTCAGCGTAACTGCAATGTGCTTTCGTAACTTGTTAAGCTCACGTAATCAGTTACAAAGCACAAACAGACAATATATACCATATACATAGCCCGCTCTACTTTGTGTCAAAGGAGGGAGGTCTCGCTACCTGTTCTCCATGTTTGTCGTGTTTAATATTACCATATTTAGTTCATATTATTTGTCCCATGTGTCACTGTGCTCTTCTAGAATTTACGATCTTGCGCTTCTTACTTTAGTTCGCTCTTCTCACTTTAGATTCTGCCAAAACGGTTCCGAGTGCTAGGTTTGTTCTAAAGGCACAAGCAACTGATAGTAAAACTAAATATAACATAATGTTATAACTAACTTGTTGTAAATAACAAATTATTGTAAATGATAAATAAATTATTAATTTGTTTGTTATATGGATCTTCATCATCGTTAACCAGTCTCTGTCCACTGTTGGACACAAGCCTGCTCCATACAGAGCGCCATCGCGCCTTGACCTTGCTATTTGGAAAAGTGTCGCGATTGTTTGTGGCAAGTTTTGTTTTTTGCTCCATATAAGAACACACTTCACAAGTCAAGTTAAAGATTAGATTACGTAAATTACGAAATTTTTCATATTTCATATTTCACATATTACAATACGATGGTCTATGGGTTAAAAATCCAAACGTAAATTAGTTATTCGTTAATTATATACTATTTATAATCAGTTACGATTATAAATAGTATATATTTTTTATACAATTTAATTGATTATGTGTGATTATTTCCGAAACCACTAATTCGATAAAAGTAATATTTTCGAATGCTTTATTAATTTTCAACTTGATCTAATACATAAACTAATAACGCTAAGTACTGTCCTCGTTGTTCGTGTTAATTGCAAGAGTGACTACCTATCGAGTTGTCCTGGATTCAAATCCCGGGTTGGGTATTATTGGATTTTTCTAACTTTCTAGTAGTGGCTCGGAGTCGGCTCACCACCTATTCCATAGTAGGGCGTAAACTTAACTGTTGAAACATGGGAATGTACTTGGATCGGAGTAGGCTCACCACCTATTCCATAGTAGGGCTTAAACTAGGGCGGAAACATGGGAGTGTACTACACTCCTCTGCCTACCTCTTCGGTGATTAGAGGCGTGATGATATGTTTAATAACGCAAGTAGTAGCAAAAGTAGCGTGATAAAATGTATAGGCTTACGCTAAGTGATTAAAATCACTTTTCTCATACACATATTATATTGCTAGCACAGTACCAGTCGCCGCTAACGTGGAAAAATCATTCAAGAGCGTGCACTCATAAACCACCGATAACAGCGCGTTAATACCACACATTTCAACTCACTACGACACCCTTTGTGAACCGTATGTTAAACGCACAAGGTCCAATATCGCTCGATTTCAGACGCAGTTGACGTAACAACTACACGAATAAACTGGATAAACTATTCAAAGGCCAATAAAGCAGTCAGCGGCCTTGTTTTCCAATAAATCATATTATATTTGTTTAGTTGACGAGTTACGAAAACTATATTTTATAATATTTAATACTCTTATTAAAATATTTTAATTCGACAAAGCCTTGATGTGTGTTTAGTGAATAAAAATAGATGTATTTTTGCATTATACCTACAATGATTTTGATATTTTTGTTACATAATCTTTTTTTGTTACACAGTCAGTAGAAGCGGAGATTATTAAAATTATCAATGTTTAAAAATATCAAACAAGTCACTTCCAATGTTATTTTTAACACAAAGTCATTTATATAATGATTAAATACTTAAAGTACTTCTTTCTATTATTCTAAACCAACGAATACATACCCTGAATACGATACATTAAATCGTTACCGTGCATAATATAGCTCATGTCAATGATTTGAGTGATGTTTGAAAGAAAGTAATGCAGCAAATATAGTTTGTAATGATTAGAATTTAGCGTAGTGCGAGTGGCGCGCACGCAAGCCAAACATTCTCGATGCATAGCAGTTAGTACGCACGTCACCATAACGCTACTTGTATTTTCTCTTTTCTCTCAATATATCGGTACTTACGTTACACATACCGACCATCATAACTTAATAATAATCTTACAAAATCACTTGCAGTATAAGGTTATTTTTACATTGGTTGTGTTGAATACATTGAAGCAATTGATTCCCTTATAGGGTATGCAAAATAATGATTGTAAGATCTCAATTTACACATAAAGTCGAATAATTTAAAACTTAAACAAAGTAGAACTTAAACGAATAGTGCTGCTATTTCAGTGAACATGACGTCACAAACGTGTTTCTAGTCTAATTTAAAAGCTTTCGGGAGTAAGACAGATCTCCTAACATGTTAGTGTGTGATTTGCATGGTAAGAACAAAGTTTGGACGAGAAATTTCCATATTAGCATACCAATTTTATTCTCCGTGCTGCATTTTGTAACTATATTTTAAGAATTTTCAACGACATCCCGCATACAACAGATATTAAGACTTATCAAACGTAACATCACGCTTGCAATCCCCGAAGTGGTAGGCAGAGTAATTTAGTAGATACTTACACACCCACGTTTCACCAGTTACGTTTACTTATCACTGGGGAATAGGTGATAAGTCTTTTGCCATACACCGGACAAATTTCTAGACTCCGATCTAATTAGAAAATCTATATAAGAAAAATCAAATAGTCCCCGGCCCGGGATTTGAATACAGGATCTACCAATCGGCAGTCGCGCATGCAACCAACGCGAATAACGAAGCAGTCTTCGAAGTTGTTAAGACTGATCACTTCTTTATAATGTAAATAGATGTTAGTCCTCACTTACAATCTAATTCTTTTTATTTAATTATTTTACCAATGACTTATATTTATCATAAATAATATATAATAGTGAATGGAAATATAGAGCATAATGTATCAAACAGGTACGATTTAAACACAGGTACATTAATAAAACTCATTAAAAAAAATATGTAGAAATCTCCTTCACGAGACTCGTTCGAACCTGTGCTGGGCCGATAATGCTCAAATAAGATAACAAGACCAGTTTAGGGCGGACCTTGGCGGATTCCTTTTCAAAATTAGTCACAAAGCAAAACAAACCACGTCCGTCTGTGGTTTTTGTTACGACGAATTCGAAGACGCTTTGAGCGGCCCCGAATGACATGAGTCCCAAGCGCAAATTAGTCATTTGTTACATTACATCGATTCTAAATACACAATGACTACAAAGGAAAGTTTGTGGTCAATTACGTAATGGTATTGTTCTATATTTACCGCGACACTTGTTATATTTCGTCATGTGACCGCCCTACAACTTGAATATTACTAATATGTAAACCCTATTGATGTCCTAAAGATGTGACAATCATTGGAACGCGGACCAAGAAACTGTGCATAACTTGCAGATTATATAATAGTAACAGCGTAGTCTAAAACTTTCATCAACATTTTTAACTTAAATAGAATTACTTTCCTTTATTATTTTAATAATGTTATTAAAAATGATTAAATGAATTAGTT
Source organism: Mimoniades ocyalus (assembly GCA_018245615.1). Classification (NCBI taxonomy): domain Eukaryota; kingdom Metazoa; phylum Arthropoda; class Insecta; order Lepidoptera; family Hesperiidae; genus Mimoniades; species Mimoniades ocyalus. The sequence goes on from DWDV01003760.1 coordinate 9,156, forward strand.
ATAATATTTTACACTATTACGCTGAATATTCCGTAACTAACTCCACAACAAAGGCCCTATTTTTCAATGGCCAACATTGTAACATAACAATTTACAATAACCCAATGTTCCTGCAATTTTACCTCATCGTTAAATGTAATACAAATCACCTTCAATATAGACACTACACATTAACTACTTCCTCACTTCCTGAATATTTCGTTCTTTTAACAAGGACAAGCTACAATATTATAATATCAATCTGTTAGTGCTGTTACATTAGTACAACAAGCTACCATTATCTCAATGTGAAAAATTTCTCCTTGGCGCTGATGAGTCTTTCAGTCATTTATTATGAAAAGCCTACTGAATAATAGATACGCAACCAAGGAAAACCGTCGCTGTAAACACGGTTATTTAAAATCGATTTCGAATACAGTATTGTTACCGATGTGATATCCACTTTTACTTTAGATATAACAGTTTTTCGAGAACCGATTGTAAGACTTGCAATGGACCTATTTGCATGTGTGACAATTATTTCATTTGTTTAAATCTTGCTATATCTAACAATATATACATCATCGCTTAACTTATTATTATGGCCAATAGAAAATACAGCATTTTTAACAACATTGGATCGAAGTTGGTCACTGGTGTCATTGAGTGGCAAAAGCCAAATATGCCTAATCGTTTGCCACTTCAGTCACACCAAATATTTATTTTTACCTTTTCAATAAACTGTCAGAGCATTCGTCACTTTACTGTATCGCTGATTCATTTATCACAATGGTCACCACAGCGAACTTATCTGAGAAGTTAGCAGACTTCCCCAGTTTGGGTTGTCCATATTTCTGTGTAACCATATCACCACTGACGTAATACTCCAAGTGTTATGAGTTTACGTATTCATTCATTTATCGAATATCTTTTATACAAATGAAGAATATAGCAAGACATTAAACCTTGTAGCCGTTACAAATAATACACAAAGATATGATAAACAGGTAAACGTTAATAATAAATTAAGGCATTTTGAATATATGCCTATTAATTTGTCTTTTCGTTAATAAAAAACGTAACTTCACGCCTGTAATCCCCGAAGAGGTAGGCAGAGGAATGCAGAACACTCCCACGTTTCACCGG
>DWDV01003761.1:0-10280 GCA_018245615.1 Mimoniades ocyalus
ATGACAAAAACATGACCTTCATTGAGTGTATGTATATACCTTATAATGAATAAAACAATTTGAATTTGAATTTGAACATTCTATACATATACACGGTCGAAGACACATTTCAAAAAACACGTAATCGGATAAGAGTATATTTCATAGTCATAATAAAAAAACGGGTGTGGTCAGGGGATACATAATAAAAAATATTTTAAAAATTTGTTTTAAATATTCTCTTATACAAATAGTAAATACACAAATTATGCTATAAACTATTCAAAATTTTTACTTTTCTAATAAATATAGAAAAATAAAAAAGTTATTAGACATTTTAACACCTTTGAACACTGAAACAATTTTGCTCTCACAAATATAAATACCTAAGGCAAAAATTTCTCCGTGAAATTGTAACACAGTATTTAATTTAATAATGCTGCTGAAACACGAAACATAACAGTACTAGGCCAAATATTACACTTACAAAAGTAATTTTATTATCATTAGTGTTCAAATGCGTCCAAGAAAAAACAATTAGAAAAAAAAATAAAGAAATGTTATGTTTGTCGAATTCCAGCAGGAGTATTATTGAATGATGAATGAAAGAATTAATTGAGACGATGTGTTCTTATAACAAATATATTTCGTACTTACCAAGGTATAAGGATATACAGGTGAACTGGAGAGAGTAGGGCCTATGAACATAATTTAAAAAATATTAGTTTGACTGAAATGAGGAAAGTAAGGGAACACATGCAAACCTGAACTCATCTTGCTTTACATATTTTTTATAACATTTCATTGCAAAGAAAAAATTACACTCGCATAGTGGTCGCGTACATACGTGAAAATATTATCATAGCACCTGAATATACTGCACGGAGCTTAACTCCCTACTTCTTCGAAAAGTCTAATCATGGGACATGTACTATGGAACATTAATCTCTACTTATCCATTTATTATTTCAATATAAACTAATTAAGAGAGTAAAAGATGGCTTTCGAATATTTAATAATGGGACATATACGGGTACTGATGGTCCTTGAATTTCTATCCTTATATTCTTTTAATAAATAACCTAATTAAAATAATATAATGCTGGCTTTAAACATATCCTTACATCATTTTAGTAAATAACTTAATAAAGATAATTATAAGGCTAACATTTTAAAATATCCTTACATTATTTTAGTAAATAACCTAATAGAGATAATATAAAGCTACCTTTAAAAATATCCTTACATTATTTTAGTAAAGAACTTAATAGATGCAATATAAGAGGAGTATTAAGAATATCCTTACATTATTCTAACAAATCACCTAATACAGAGCATGTAAAACGAGTTTTATAAATATCCTTTTAATAAGTAACCGACCATATAAAGATAATATAAGACGAACATGAAAAATATCCTTAATTATTTCAATAAATAAACTAGAATAAAGAATATAAGACGAGTTTAATAAATATCATTATGTTATTTTAATACGTAACCTAAAAAAGAACTATAAAATATCCTTACATTAGTTCAGTAAATAAACCAACAAAGAAAATATAAAACGACCTTTACAACTATCCTTATATACTTTAAAAAACTTATCTATTACATTAAATATAGGGCTTTAGCTTTAGACACTACCTAGAGCCTCGGAAAATAAAACTAAGCATTTAAATCTTACTGATCATTTGCACCACGCCTCTGCTACGAGTAAGACCTTAAAAAACAGACACTTATTCTGACGCCTAGGCCTGGTACCTATGTAGCAAGGGCTGTTTGCGAGCAAAAATCAAATCTTGAACATACAAAGTACAGCATGGATACAAAATCTTAGTATAACCTATCGCTATTTCAATAAATAATCTAGTATTTAGAGCATAGTACGAGTTTCAGAGACTTTCCAGTGCCTCGGCAAATAAAATAGATTTTTAATTCTCGCCGGTCCCTCGCACCACGTTTTTGCTAAGACCTCAAAAACTGGGCACTCTCTCTCTCTGACGCCTAAGCCGCTGGTACTTATGTAACAAGGGCCGTTTGCGAGAAAAATCTAGTCTTGAATACACAAAGTACACCATTATAATCTAGTATTTAGAGCATAATACGAGTTTTACAGGCTTTCCAGTGCCTCGATAAATAAAATAGATTCTTAATTCTCGCCGATCCCTCCTGGACCTGCGGGCCGTTTGTGAGCGAAAATCTAGTCTTATAATGTACATCCTGAATACCAAAATCTTAATACAACCTGTCGTTATTTTCACTTATCCCTATAATATAATATATTCTAGCAAACGACAAATCCTAAAATAAGTCTTATAATAAGTCATAAACATAAGTCATAAAAATAAGTCGTAAAGGTTACTTATGGCTTTGTTTCATGATACTTAGGATTGAAATAATTACATTGTAGGTTTAAATGCTGACAACTAAATTCTTTTAGGTCCATTGCAAAATAACTTTTGTTACATCTAAAATTCGAGATTCCTTATCACATGCCTACACCACAGATATAGGTCTTACGAGTAAATGAAGTGTTATTGAGTAAAATTCTAGTTATGGAACTTAAAGTAGATCAAACGAATCCTAAATCGCTACTTGTTCTTTAATTACTTACTTTCGTTCTTTCAATAAACAACCGAAGAACATTGGAGAATATAAGACGACCTTTGATAATAATTGCTCAGGTCTTAAGGGACCAATTATCAAATTAAGAGAATAACTCATTAAATGTTTGGTTCAATTCAACTAACAATTTAATCAATGTTTGGTTAGAAAGCTTCGTTGTCTTACGTATGTTTTGTATGTTATAGCGCGCGAAATAGTAAAACGAGAAACACATACATGAAATCCACTTCATGGATCATAACTTCCTTGTTAGCTTTGTGTCCCGAGCTTTCGTTATTTCAATTCACTATCCAGTAAAGATATATGTACCTAACTTTAAAAGTTTATCAGGAACTTGAATAATAAGTACGAGAAACTATAGAAATATAGTTTTCAGTAATAAATAAATACATGCTTGCATTATGACATTGCTTTTTGTGTTTATTAAAATAAAAAATACTAAAGTAAATACTCACTGTCCTTCACGGAACACCCAACTTCGATGGTGCGATGCCGTAGCTAACTTATTAAAGGAACTTAAACTTAACTTAATAATTCAAAAAGGCCTGTATTAAATAATTTTGTTTCTGTAAATCATTTACTATGCAAATAACTGGTTCTCTAATGTTAAAATATTGCTCTAGCTAATTAAAATATTCACACCTCTACAAGCGAGCATAGTTATAATTTTACGGAAAAAAGAAATTTTGTGTCGAGGTGGATATTGTTTTGAATTGGTCTGCAATGGTTGGACTGTGAATAAATTCCGCAAGAATTTAAAATGTTAAATGTAAGTTTTTTAAAGCGTTACATCCAAAAACAAAATGACTATAATTGAATGTTCTAGTTGATGTTAATGTTATTGATGTTAGATGATGGATTTACAATGACGTCTGTGATTTGTCTGCGAGGGAATTAGTGATAGTTACTAGAGCAACTTATTAAAATAATCATGTTGTACAAAGCGTTATTCACAATGGAAGGAACGAAGGGAACTAGCTAATAAGTAACGGTTGCTGCTTTGATACGTCAGTAAAGAATAACAAACCATATTGAGATTTTAAAATATCAAGAAATTACCGCTGTCCTTTCGGGTAATTCAAATTTATCGGAACATTACACAGTGCTAAAGGAATCAGTGATTAATCATTTATAATTAAATAGTACCTCGACACCAATCAACATTCAGATGTATACACGAGACTATGGTCGTGACCGAAACCCTGGCGTGTTTACCTGTGTGGACAATGAAACACCATCATTAATTAGACAAAAATCGTTTTGATGATAAAATCTTAACGTATAATGATGATAAGTTACGAAATTCTATAATAATGGCGGTGGTAAATGAATAATTGCCATATTTACATTTCTGAGAGCAAATATTAATAACACTACAGATTAAACATACACAAAATAAAGTCTTAATGAACGTTGATTTGTCTTATATTCAGCCGTCTAGCTCTTGTCCACTGCATACCAATCAATCACCGACGTAGCTTGGTCTTGTCTCAGCGACGACGCCGCAAATCTGAGGAAAAATATAATAATTAAATTAACGATGAGTCGATAAAATCGTGACATTTCTGTTTCGTCCCATATGATTTATAACGATTATGACTTATTACCATATTACAAACTGCAATAACTGCTAGCTGGAATCTGATGGCTGTGGAGAGTAGCAGTGGCTTTAGGGGTAATTGAGTTAATTAAGACGTCTGACAGGCTTGAACGTTTACTGGACATAGTGTGTGGTAACCATAGATGAGGCGCGTCACGACTTAATGGAAAGCCACACCTGGCGGAAGTAGCAGGCGGCGAAAATACTTTGCATTGTTACTCACAATTTTTTAGTCATCATCATCATCAGACTATTGCATTCCACTACTGGACTTAAGGTTTCCCTGAATGGTTATAACCATAATCGTCACACTGGGCATGCGGTTAGGGGATCGCAGAGCACAACTTCTCGCACGACCAACGCTGCTGCCCATAGGTTGTCAAAGCACTTAGTTGTACCTAGGCAGGCCGCGCGATACCGCGATTTGTCAACGCTGGCTTGAGACGCCTCTTACGACATCCTATATCTCGGAACTGAGACCGGGAAATGTGTCGTTTCTCTGGCCCGACACGGAAAATATAATATTTTCCTTTTGTAACTTAATACTTCAATGGCAATATTATGTCAAAGAGTTATTTAAAAAGGGACTATTATTACTTAATTTATTGATTTAGGGATTTACTTTCATAAAAATGTTGCAAGTACTATCCGAGATTATAGGTGTGATGATACGTCAATATAACCATTTAAATGAGCTACACGGATTTGAAAAAACAACAAAAACAAGTAAGTGATTTAAACTCACCTTTTTGTTAATAGACTTTTCTTGAAGTAAACCTCTACGAGTGTTATTTCGCTAAGCATGTAGATTCCTCTTGGGCTTCCACCCAAAACTAAATACTGAGTTATGTGCTTCATAACGTATCCCTCATACTCCATGTTAGCTCCATTCGAGAGCTCGGTGACACCGGTTGGCGGAGCATAATAAGGATTTTTAAATTAACTTTCCTTTAAAAAGCCTGATATGCTACTTTGCTATATTTTGCTAGGTTTGTATTCCCTCGGCCAGATTACGATCATTTAAAAATTTATTATTGTCCTACAATTCCTCTAAGTCAGTTGAAGTGTTTAAGGAATAGGACTTTAGATTTCAAGGCAGGTGGATGGTATAGTTATAGACTCCTACAGAGTAATAAGCCATTTAACTTTTATACTAAAAACTTAGCAATTAACTCACTCGTATAATTTGAAGGTATGTAGATTCAAAAATAATGTTACTATATTATTAGCAACTGTCAAAAAGTATTAACTAAATAGAACAATAATTGTTGCCTATTCTACTATTTCGATGACACAAATCAACAATACTACGCTGCTCTTCGTGTAGGCGCGTCCTGGACCTGATAAAGGTAATGATGTAAAATTAACAGATTTGATGTGTTAAATTAAATTTAAATACTAACATTGCATTCGCATTACCAAAAGTAAAATTATTAACAAGCAGAGAGAATATAGCATACACAAGCCAGCAAAACGCAAATATCAAGGAACGTTTGTCCTAAGACGCGATCGGCTTGCCGCGGCTGAATAGAAAAATTCGTCGTAATAAAAAACACCTAAACGTTTTACAATAGAGCATGATTCCGCAAAACAATTAAAATATCGACCTATTTTGACATGGTTAGACATTGATCGGCCATATTGTAATAGCGTTTCAGAATCTGCACTGAGAGTAAATATCACAACACTCTTTTTAAATAACTAGTTTTTATATAGCAATAAATGCATTCATTATTCTGCTTTAATATTAACTGATAACGTTTAGAAATAAAATAATTTTATTATTTTTCTTTAAATAATATATGAAACATGCATATAATAATTTGTTTTTCATTAATAAAACAAGACAGTAAATTAACATAAATCATTAAATAAAAGCCTTATAGTAATGCCTCACTTTTTTAGTTGCATAATGTACTACACGTGCTTACGCTTTCATTCAACTCAGAAATATACCCGAAAACAGTTTCACAAGCAATCTTCTAAATCATTGGACTATATCTATAAAATCATTGTTAAAAATAATTCTGAACGGACTTTTGACACTTGATTCCCTAGTGATATTATCATTATGGGAAAAAGGGATATAATTAGAAGCATTGTACAAAGCATAAAGTTGAAATTTCATGACAATACATAGTAACCAATATGAGTACCTATTACCTAAGGTATCGAATTGTAGAGGTTGGTAGGAGTTGCAAAATTTTAATAGCTTACTGGCGGCAAATGTGCAAATCCGCCATTGTAATGGTGTGAGTCTGACATCGGGAGAGAGGCCGTGGTGTTCCAACCTCAACGAACAACTTTTTGTCGTTAAGACACGTAGCAAAACAATGCGAAGCCAGATATTCACAATTGCACTCACTGTATATGCAACTACAATATTATAAATTTATCTGATTTCTTCAATCTCATAGTTAATAAGTACCTACAATATTTTGATGTATCATCCACAAAGCATTGCACCATCGCTTCTAATCTACTGCTCCTGAATAACTTTATTATAATGGTCATCTAGAGTTTGAACGCATAAAATTGAATAAAATGGCATGTTGTTAAAGTACGAGTACAATCTTAAAAACTAGAGTTCGCAATGGCTTTCGCAATCACCGCATTAATATTAGCAGCTCACAGATACTTACATTTATTGATAACGACTCTCACCGGACCTCTAGCTTAAAGGTGACCATTGTCTTATATAAGCCCTTAGCAGAAAACAAAACGTTCTAAGGTTTAAAGGTATTTAAAGATTTAAGAAAATACCTTTATTACCAGAGCTCAACATCATCATTGCCAGCCCGTTTGCGTTCAATGCTGGATATAGGCCGCTCCAAGAGCCGTCACTGAGTTTGATCTTCAGTTCTTCGCATCCAAATCTCTAATCTCATTTAGTTTTAAAGTGACAAAGGAAGTTTAATTGGAGTAAGTGAAAAAAAAAAGTAAGAGTACAAAAATTAAACTAGCAAGATGTCTACATAATTCTAGATAGTGTATTTTTTTTCACTTTAAAAGTAAATGAGAAGGTGTATACCAATAGCGCCACTCATTTAGTTTCATCTACGGTCTTTCTTAAAAAAAAAACTACAAACTTGGTTAGCCATTTGGTGAATATCGTCACTCCACCTAGCTGGATGGCATATTGCACTACTTTTATCAAATACCAGAGTTGTTCGTTCAAATTTAATTCAAATTTGAATGATAAAACTGTATTATTAGGACGCCCAAAGTATATCACAAACTAAATCACTAACCGTTTAGAACAATGCAGAATATTGTCAAGTCATTGTGTTACACAAACAAGCGAATATAACATTCTGAACGATTTCAAGAATCAGTAATGTTATGTGTCAATTACTGAGCATATTCTTAGTGTTAAAATAAACAAAAATTTTAACAAAACAAAAACCAACTAAAAAAAAAATATTCCAAAACAAATTAAAATGCACCAAAAAAGTAAAAAATAATTAATCAAAGTCAAGTAAATTATTAAGATAAAACGTAACTATAATTATTGTTATTTTTGGAGTCGGTCTCAGCCAAGGTAGATGGGCGAGATAGGTAAATTAAAAGTTAATTTGTAAATGGATGTACAGTTGTTATTGACTTGTCGAGCAAGCTATCTGTGTCGCGCAAATTAATAACAACTACAAATCAAATTCTTTCTGCGGCAAGCGCGGGCCAGACACTGGCTAGCCGGTGTCTGTGCGCAATAGATAATACTCCGTATGTCATTGGCAAGGAGAGCGAATTAAGCGTAATGAATGAAGAAATAAATAATCGTAATGAAGAAAGGTTCTTATTGGATGGGATGGAAAACAACGAAATGGATTCGGTCGTCGAAGTCGTTAGTCATGAGGCGGAAACAGAAATACAAGTTCTCGCAACAAGCAGTTCTGTCATGCCTAAACAATTTGCTCTAGCTTGAAATAAATTAAGTGCGTAAATTATATTCATCAATACAAAATTCTTATTACATTTGAACAAGCTAATGATTACGATCAATTTATTCAATGCAAGGCTTTTTATGATCTTGGTTGGAGATGCCGGAGGGCGTTGGAAGTAGGTATATCTTTCGGAATTTTTAGAGATACATTCGGAATTATTAAAGAGAGAGAGAGATTGGATGTAACTTAGGAAGAGTTAATGAAAAATTTTGTATGTGATGTAGAAGTGTTATATGCAAAAAGGTTAAATAAGAGAAGCGATAATGACCATAGCGATAATGAGCAAATGTGAAGCGATACGACTTGCTTTTAGAGGTCCTTCGTTACCTGCACATGTACATGTCCATGGTATGAGAGTGAAAGTGGTACCTTATGTCTTTCCCGTCACCCAATGTTCTCAGTGCTGGAAATTTGGCCACACTCGATTAATACGCCCAGCTAACAAGGTAATGTGCCCCAAGTGTAACAAAAATCATGATAACTGTGAATCGATCGTTTTTCGTTGTGTCAACTGTACTGAAGGGCATATGGCACTTCAAAAAATTTGCCCCGTATTTAAAAAGGAGAGGAGAATAAGAGAATCATTCTCAGAATTTAATTGTACCTACAGGGAGGATCTTACCTTATATATTCCGCCATCTCCGATCCCTGACAAGCAGCAAAACAAGATTCCTGTTGAAGTTCAGAATCTCCGATCGCAGGAGTCACAGATGGAGACGGAAACTATAGATGAAAATTCCGCCCAGACAGCTCAAAAAGAAAAACTGATGTCTAGTTTATTTCATGCCCCAGAAAATAACTCCTTTAAAATAATCTAAAACCGAAAATTTAAAAAACGGAAACGGCCTTCAACCTCTTCTTTCCCTCCAGCGTTTGTTCCGCAACTGGTAGATACAGCGTCGAACGAAGAATCGGATGGTTCTGATGGTGATGTGCAATTCAGCGAGGAAGGTACCAAAAAACCGAAAGACTCTAAATACACGTGTGACATTAAGTTGTTGTCTAATCTTTACCGAGTTGTAGTAGGTCGTGATTCTTTAGAGGTTAAAGTACGAAAGATCGTAAAGGAGTATCTTCTCAGCTTGATAATTAGCGGTATGGCGTTGACCACCTTATTTAACATCTTTCAAAAAATTGTTGACGATGCTATTCACAAAAATGTTAATATTATACAGTGGAATTGTCAAAGTTTACGACCGAAACGATTGTCTTTAGAATCACTATTAACACAGGAAAAGTTCATGTAGCGGTACGCAACAACCTTATCTCGACCGCGTTTTCTACTTTCATCCCCTTTCTTACATATCCAACTCTCGCTACCATACAGTAAGCAAGCACGGATTTGAGTATTGTCAATCTAGCTCAAGTGAAAAGTTAACAACTCAATAGTTTACCCAACGCTCCATTTACACTATTTCCTGCACTCACTCTTCTCTCTATGTCAGCGGTGTACCTGCCATCCCTGCTGAAAGCACATCCAAGATATACAATTTCATCAACTTGTTCCAACGCTACCTTATCAACTACCCTTGCAGTAGTTCTCCACTCACCATTATATCTCTTTCTGTATAATGATTATTTATCAATTTAATGATTAATCTGTAACCTGATTGAATCCGTTTAGATAATATTTTATACATTTATACATTTTCCAACTCCTACACACATAGAATTAGGATAAAATACTATGCATCACATGTTTTACAACATATTAAAGTTGTGTAGGATGTTTGAATATTAGGTGTTTCCGAAGATTTGATATTAACAATATCGGTAGCATTAACAATTTTATCTTGCTTGTTTAAAGTAAGTTAAATGTGAGCATGAGGGATTCTTCCTTTTCGAAACTTAATTGTATAATGAGTGTTTCAACTTTATTGAGGATATTTTTTGTATTATGCTTTCAATTAATGCTTTCAATTGAATAGAATACACACTATAATATCAGGTCCAAATTAGTATTGCACCTACACCATTACTTTTACACATTTATATCTATGTACACATGTGTATTTATGAACATTTGTTATATCCATGGACGTTTACATAGTATATAACGTAACTTCACGCCTGTAATCCCCGAAGAGGTAGGCAGAGGAATGCAGAACACTCCCACGTTTCACCAGTTACGT
>DWDV01003762.1:0-10280 GCA_018245615.1 Mimoniades ocyalus
AGTTTTATTTTATCTCAGTACCGTATTTTATGACGGGAAATAAAGCGAAACTAGAAATATTTCATACAAATGCGTTTCTCCGTTTATATTGCTTCTAATATAAGTCTATGTGTATATTTACTACGTATATAAGCGGTGCTGTATGTAATGAGCAGCGATAGCTTAGTGGTTTAGAATTCATAAGCGCACTCAGGGGTCCTCGGTTCAAATTTTGAGCACATCTATTTACAAACACTGAGAAAATATCACTTGCAAAAGTGAAGGAAAACATCATGAGGAAGCCTGCACAGGAAACAGTTCAGGGTATTTGAAATTTCTTCTTGCTGTTGAAATCGCCTGGAACATTCTGGATCAAACAAATCCAGCGCAGACTGGTCAATATTATATATTTGTTATACAAAGTGACACGTACTTTTTGAATTTTTGAGCCTTTGAATATACATACCTTCAAGAAAATGTGTTCACTTAAGTAGTAATGATAGCTCGAACCGATTGCTTAATTAATCATCTACGGGCTGACACAATTTGTTCGAAAGAATAGTTATACCAATAGTTACCAATAGTTACCAAATCGAAAAGAACATAACCTACCAATCGTGTATGATTTCAATTTATCCAATCAAATTTAAATTATACTCAAGCACACTCATATAGTTGCTTTTGCTGCTTTCTCTCCATAGCGAGGCGTTTTCTGAGGGGATGGTAGTTTCATTTTGACGTACATAAAGTGTTCTAAGGAATCAATTTTGAATGAATGGCATTTGAATTTGAAATAATCTCCAGCGTAGAAAAAAATCAATAACAATTCTTGCTGCAAATTCTTAGAACATTATTTTGCAAATGTATTGACATTTCAGTGCATTCTAGACAATATATTAAACTTTTGGTCTAATAGTTTTTAACAGGTGTTCTCGATGAGATAATATTCACTTTGAATTTATTAGTTAAGTTATTATATAGGTATATTAAAACTCATTTGAACGTATTTATATACAATATGAGATACAGTAAACATGTTACATACATATGTTAATATGAACGGATACAATATAAATGCAACGCCCGCGCTGTTTCCTCCGACCCAAACTACTTCCGACGTTAGTTTCCTGTCTGCATTATATTGAGGTTTGTTTATAGTCAGTAATAGTGTAGTCGTTTAGAAATCAGTCTTCTACTCTGCGAGTACTGGGTTCAAATCCCGGCATCCACTACATTCTTTTTTCTTTAAAAAATATATGAATTTTAAAATTGAACCTCACTTGTAGTAATGGTGGAGGAAAACACACATGGCCAGCGTGGTCGACTATGGCCTTAACTATATTTGATGAATTGATGAAAATTGATGAAATTAGACAGTACTCATGAGAGTGACGTTGTAAATAAAGAAATTGGATCATAGTAAACAATATAGGTATCCATAAGATATGAACATTCATATCTCTGATTGAATAAAGATATCTCAAAGCAAAAGGAACTCCTCCTAAATTTATGTCAACACTTATCACGTACGTGGCTGTCATCTCTTACTTCGCGGCGAACTACGCCGTCTGGGGTAACAGAAGTTCAGGCCTCGAGGGTTCCGTCTTTACTCGTCAGTCTCAGGGGTCATCTGCCCCCCAGTGATGTCACCCCGCGTAGGCGGTGTTAGTGCCGATGGTTGTCTTTCTCATTCAGTTCTCCAATAGGTCGGAGAGTAGCATAAAGAAGCCCAAAGCCCCTGAGATGAACATGACTCCTTGCCAACTGGGTCACAAACTCATACAGGGGCTTCAACACTTATCATCATAGTCTTGACCATTGGCCCTTAGGTTTTAGATTTACCTTATAGGGATATAGCAAAATGGATCAAGCCCCGTCGTAGTGGCTTATGGACAATAAAGTTCATATCCACACGGAAACGTATTCGAATAGAGGCGATAAGTCTAAAATTTCACGTAAACGAATATTATTTTTGGGGCTGGCTGTTCATATAATATTAATGCCTATGGTAGTTACCATTAGAGATATCTTAACATATTGTTACATCAGTAGTATGTTTTTAAAGTTACACAGACTAATACAGTTACATATGAACAATTAAATGTGTATACCTACCTCCTTCGTTGAAATCGGTTAATAAAGTGTGAATAAATCTCATTCACTCCGACAATTTTTCTCCAGAGCTTTTTAACGCGATTTCATCTTACTTTAAAATTGTAAAAATCCTTTCTGAACTATAAAATTCTTCACAAAGCGAACAAAGCAGTCAGTCGGGCTGTCGGGTCGCCGACTCGCAGATAACATCTAACCTGCACTTTCTGAAGGGCCATTATAATTAGAATAAACGAAAGATTAGAATGTACTACTTACATATTTGTGTTCTTTCAAAAACAGCAAAGTGACATTTATGTATTTATGTGTCGTATGTAATTTATAATGAATAAGATAGTGTAGGTATAATTTTTAGGCATGTATAAAGTATAATTAAATTTTTTGAATGAATGAGTTCATACATACATAAACCAGTCATCAATGTTGATGAAATTGAATATGAAAGTAGATTATTTTCTGAGGATGATATAGGCATTTTAGAAAATATTTTCTTCCAGTTCGATCTACTTTTCATAAAGAACTTTGTAATCACTGGCACCGATTTTGAAATTAAATAATACTTTCAGTTTTGGCGAGAATATTTCTTAATAAATGCAGTTTTTTGATAAAACGCGATATAATGTAAGAGTCAATTTATCTTTATAAACAGAATTGTGTTTACTACGAGTATGTCCAAGTGAACTATATTCTTAACTCAAGAGAGAGCGATGATAAAAAATAAAATGCTGTAAGAAATTGTGTAATATTTACTTATATACCTACTTACAATTTGAAGCTGTGTGGTATTGACCAGTAGTTTACATATACATTGAGGTTAAATGAACAAAGTATTCTTTTAAAAATATTTTATGTCCAACTGAATCTTAGGCATCCTCATAAATACTATAACAATGCATAGGTATGAATAAAAAATTTAAAGTATTATTCAAATGTAACAATTCTGGTTCTCTTCCATTATACTAACTTTGGTACCTAACCTTTCAAGATAAAGAATTCTAAGATTTTTCTTAAGATCCTCAGAGAGCTGCTTGTGAAATTCAGAACACATCGCTGACTTCGACCTCTTGTGTGTTCGGAGACATTTATTTTGGGTATTGAAAATTACTAATTCATGTTTTTATTTCAATCGCAGCTGAGGGCAGTGCTTTGTACTAAAGTAAATTTGATCACTTAATAATTATATTGTACTAAATGTATTTTCAATTTAAGTTTCTTTCCATTTAAAACTTTTACATTGTCAATTGTTTGAACCTTGTGTTTTTATAACAATTTTGAACGTGTATTAGTATTAAATGTTTATTCAAGAACTTTTAGAATACCGTAGCGCTAGGTGGATCTTCATTATTATTTAGTTGTGTATATTTTTGTGAAGAAAACAATTTTAGCGCTTACAAAATTCAGGTACTGTAAAGGAAAACAAATCAAATGAGTCTTAGCACTCTTTATAATAAAGGTAATGTTGTTACTCTAAATATTATTGTTAAAATAAGCAAGTATTCAAAGTAGAAAATAGTATTTATAGTATAAGTCTGCCTTGTTGGTCGACTTGTAGCAAGCGCAACGGTTGATCTCGCCTCTCGAGGTCCTGAAACTGTCCTTAAATTTTATTAACCATAATAGTTACATACCATGACTATTAGTAAATAATAGTTATTTATTTATCAATGGATAGTGGGTTGATAGATATTAATTTTATATACAACTAAAAGAATGTTCATTGATTTTGGTACTGCATTTATTCTTCGACATTTGATTTGATACCTAAAACATCCTTGTGAAAGTCAAGATTTATGGTGTATATATTTAAAAAATAGGTAATAACACAACAAAGCTAATAAAGTTAGCGAAGGATCTGAATGATTTTTTTTGGCAGTTAAATAATATTAGTAGATATTTTGAAATGGCTTAACCTTTGAAAATTTTATAAGTCACAGTACTTTGTCGCTCATAATCATCCTTTAACAAACCTAGTGATATCTTTAAGCATATATGGAGACATGATCCTAGTCAACATTACGTTTGAAAAGATGCGATAAACAGGGTCATGTTATTTCTATCTTATCTTTATACAGATTATATTAATAGTTGAGATATATAAAGTTCAATCGTCAGATTATAGTTGAATTTTTATTGTGCCAATACTTTGTTAATGAATTTTTAACAATTGAATGAAAGTATCCATTCTTTAAATTTGAGCTTAAAAAGGGTATATGTATTAGAATGAAATAAATAATTCATGCTAGAGACATTAATGGTATAAATTACCTTGCTCACCTGAATTAGATATTTAGGGTCGAGGAGTAAGTAGTTTTCTAACCTCCAAAGTATAATTTATGTTAATTATTTTTTGATAATATTCCTTCTTTCTTGGATTCTTTCTTCCATTTATTTTACACGGACTATTTTCAGTTGGTAAAGTTATTAGATTTTTGATTTCTGATGACTATTAACAACTTTTTTATTATTCCCTTGTGTAAATGCCATCTTTCAGAATAAGACGGATTAAGGCCATAGTCTGCCAAGCTGGTCAAGTACGGGGTGGCGCATGATTTAATGAACAGTATGGAGAACTCTACGGTGTGAAAGATTTCCTCGATATTCATTGTTACACTTCACTGTTAACGCAAATGATATTCAATCTTTTTCAGGTTTTAAACGCACACAATTTTGTGAAATACAAGAGAGGCGCGTCTGTGGCAACTTTCATTCGTAATATAAATAAGTGTATTAAATAAACATCATTTATGTATTATATGTGCCTGTTTTTTCACGAATAGGTAGACAGAGGAGTGCAATACACCTTCACATCTTATCAGTGATGCTTTTCGTATTATAGAATAGGGTGTAAAAATGTAGTTAAGCCTATCAAGAAATAGACATTTATATTGCAGGTAAGTTACTACTGTCTGTTACAGATCGTTTGAAGACGCACCATACCGTCGATTTACATCAGAGAATTACAGCCGACTATGCTCCTGTATGGCCAGCTAGTTGGCGTGGATACTGAAATTAGCTTGATTTATTCCATAACTTGAATTTTTCATAGGAACGCGTTTAACATCTTGGACGGTAGTCTGATAAAATTTTCCTTTCATAGTTTACTCTATATAGCAACAAACGATATTAATATTCTTACGTTCGTGTACCCTGTGTATGGCAATAGGTTCACTATCTATTCCATAGTGGGACGTAAACGTAACTGGTGAAGCGTGGGAGTGTTCTACATTCCTCTGCCTGCCTCTTCGGCGATTACAGGCATTATGTTACGTTTTTGATGTTACGTTTACATTTTTAAAAGAACTCGGTTTACGGTTTTATAATGTGCAAATAAAAACAATTATATGTTGCTTGACAATTAAGATAATACAATCAGTAGATTTATAAAAATAATTTTATAAACTTTGTGTAACATGTATTCAACATACAAATGTACAGAATCAAGTCTTCTTTATACATGTGCAATTTCTAATCAATTACTGATATTACTAGGCGATCATAGATAACCTTTACCCTGTAGAATAACTTTAATACTTATTATATAGATACTGGCACTAACAACGACGGAAAACACAACCCCAGCAACCGTATACACTAATGGTTGTTTGAATAAATAATTTTCACGTTATATTATAAGGTAAGTCGTTCGTCAGTTAAGAAAGTGTTATCCAGTACGTTAATAATTAATTACTTTTTCATAACGATTAAGTGTAGTACCCATTTTCAGATTCTAAGAACGTACCAATGCTTACGGGGTCTTAATAGAAAGTAATATAACAATTAAATTAATGAAACATGGTAACGAATGTGATATTTACGTTTCTCACTCTGTCATCGTTGTCAACGCTCTGTTTTGCTGGTGATATTGACGTATTGGACATCCGAAAAGAAGATAAATGTAGGAGCCTCAGCTCGTGTTCATCGTGCTTGGAGAAAAATGACTGCACGTGGTGCGTCACTAAGAGCCGGTGTACTCAACAGGCATGCGGCAACGACAACGTCATCTATCCTAAAAACATAAACGCTCTAATGTCTGGACCCAGTTTTTGCCCGCGTGTTGTAGAGAAAGAAACAAGTATTTACCAAAGCGGTCATAAGGAGGGTTTCGTTGTGAAAATAACTCAAATATACCTATACATGGCGTTCACGCCGTGGAAGTGCAAAGTGACCGTTGATAATATGGAGACGGTAGTGAATGCAGTCTTGCTGGCTGACGAGGTGTACTGTCAGTCGATAGAATTGAAAAATGAATCGGATGATCCCTACCTGTCCGGCAGCGTTGCTGTGTTGTGGAATTACGACAAATCTTTCGATGGATCGCTGTCGTTCAAAGTGTGTAGGGTGGATTTAGACCCCAGTTGTAGCGCTTATCCAGGCTAAAATTAAAATGGATGGGTATACTCTATAACTTTGTAACTAATCATTGGAATTACAAGTATTTTGACATGTTTGTTTTGTTATGACTTTCGTCTTTATTAATACTATATCAAAATAAAATCGTTGGAAGTATCCAATGTAATGATTATTTCAACGTTCATTATTGCAATATTTTCTTAAATCTCTTAACACTGCAGGAAAAGATATTTTAATTTGTTTTTCATAAACAATGCCATATTATTAATTAATTAAGGATTGCGAATATATTAAATGAAGTTTTTTGTCAGTGGGCATATCACTTACACAATATTTTTTATTCAAAACAATATTGTTTAAATTTTTGTGTTAGCATCAAAACTATATTAGGAACGCCAATTCATGAGACTTTCTTATTTACTTCCTTGAAGATGCCAGATATATCATCAAATATCAGCCATCATTCAGACTGGTTATAGAATGCGAGTACTGCGGCATCGTAGTATCTAAATTGACCTCTGTCATCACGTACCTTGGCGCTACATATAATGTGATGTCTACAAACATTGCCTAATAAAATGTAAAACCCAATACCTAAATATGCGCTATCTAGGCAGACTTCACACGCCTTAGAGAACAATTTTAATTTAAATGAACTCTGAGATGTGCAGCTTGCCTCACGGTGTTTTCCTTTACCGTTATAGCAAGTGATATTTAAACTTAAAATGCACATTTTTAAGAGGTGCGCTCTAGGATTTGAACCCGGTCTCCCGGAGTAAGAGGTCGAATTTCAAACCACTAGACTATTTCTATTTCCACAATTTCGTTTAATTTTGTACAAACTAATCTACGATTTATGTCTGTATAATATACATATATTATAAATACTTATAGGTACCTATTAACTATAATTATTACTTTGTGCAAGATATTCTAGAACTAGAGGGTCTAGATAGAAACTAGATGGTCTTACATTGTGTAAAATGAACAATGATGTGTATTAATATCATTATATTATTATGTAACTTGATATAAAGAAAGATATAATTATAAAATATTTCTTGAGTATTATGATAACATAAGTTTCCAGTTCAATTACACCTTACTAAAATAAAGACGAAGAAAACTCACGAGTTGTTTCTCGGACAATTTAACTACGATTTGTTTATAGAAATTATCGTTAACTGATTGTCACGAGGACACCTTGAAATTTGATGTTCATTGTTAATGTTTTGTTATAATATAAACTATGTATTAAACCATTTAAGTAAGACAGTACATAAAAAATAGTCAAGGCAGTTACGAGTTTTTTGTGATATAAAAAAAAAATAAAGAATACAGCCCGACTCGCACTTACTTGGTCGACATATTTTACAAGAAACAGTAGTATTTTGAAGATAAAAAATTCAGTGTTTTTTTCTCGAGGTTGGTGGGTCACAAGGCCACCCACGCAAGAACAAAACAGTTAGATGCCTGGCTTAAAAATTAATAACACTGTACCTACTTGAAGTAACAAAAAATTGTACATATATGGTCTCGTAAAGCACACACGGAATACATTATATATCAGAGTAATCGTGATTATAATGGTATTGTGTTTTCATTTTCCCTATAAAGTGATTACACTTTTTAGTGTTCTGTAGTACCTATTACAGATTCTGATATTCGATTTTGCTATAGTGCATAGAATTTCTCTGTAATATTCGCTAATATTCCTTAGTCTGGATATATTAGTGTAATATCAAGAACCATTTGGCATATATTTACATAATATATGGTAAGTCTCGTTGGTCAAGCTAATATATAATTATATGCGCAACCACTAATTACGACAAACGTACTACATATTAATTTCATATAAAAATGCAGACATGCGTACTGTTTACAAATCAAACAAAACTAAACTTTTTGCGCTTTGAATACAGCTGTTTATCGTGAAGGCAAATGACAATATTTGGTCACTTTGATTTAAAATAGCAAAAGTTGTTTGAATGGCGTGCTCTACTGAGCGGATGTTGAATTACCCTCTTCAAAGTAGAATGGGACTGGTATGAAAGTTAAAACATCGCGTACACATCTCTGCGCTCAAACATGTTACCATCGGCACATGTTCCTTAGCTGTTAAATGTTTTATACGTAATAATAATATAAATTATTTACAAGCACGTTGATAGACGCTGGTACCAAGGGACCAAGACTAACTTATCCCGCCAAAGTCATACGTCTCCGAAATCACGTGTACGGGGAGAGTGATCAATTCAGAAGACCAGGTCAGGTCTGTAAGGACAGACGTATTTAGTATTCGCTGCTCTGTATAACCCGCAAGGGACCTAGCGTGATGGTATATGTACTAATAAAAAGAATAATAATAAGTCGCTACTAAAACACTAAAAATTTGAAGAAGAGAAATAAAGACGTTTTCGGTGACCAAGTATGGGTTACGTTACATATAAATTGACATATTATGTTATGTGTATTATATGTATATATATACATATGTATATATTCATATGTCACATGCGTTCATTTCGTTTAATATATTAATAATTCTGACAACACTTAACTGATGAACTCGCAAATTATTTACAAGGGTATATGTTTCATGTTGAATATACATCAGCAACGGAGCTCGTCGTGCGAATTGTGATATTTTACTTTGTAATGAAACGAGGAGAATGTGGTGTGTCTGTTGGCGTTAAGAGCTGGCGCGACTGCACTTCGTCGGCGGCCCATTGTTTACATTCCGCTCACCTCCGCTGTAGTGAGTGAACTCTGTTGCTGTTTCAAACACTTAGCATTTTCCATATTTCACATACGAATTAAATACGCCCGATTCACTGCTGCGACGCTGTCTCACCAGCGAAAGGTTCAATGTTTATTGTTAGTGTTCAGCGCGAAAATAGTGACGCAGCTTTTTCTTTAGTTCTGATAATTGAACCTTATTCTATAAATTAATAGTATTATGGATGAAACTTTATGTATAAAATTGATTCTATTGATGTTTAAATAAAAGTAATTTAGCCCCTTTACAGACATAATTAAAACACTTATCAATATTCATAAACCAGCTTTTTATATATCAATTGACTACCAATTTGCTAATGTTTACTGCTTTATTATTCTAGCGGTTGCAAGCGCGACTGCCGAACAAGAGGTTTAGGGGGTGGGTCTCTGGATCGAACGAAATATTATTGGGTCTTCTGACTTGATATTCTAAGTAGCACGGAGTTTGGACTTGTGCCCGATGTATGCAAACAGGTTCAACGAAAATTCCATGGAACATAGAAAATGACTGGTGAAAAATGGGAATACTGCACTTCTATGTCTACCCCTCTGGGCCTGCAGGCGTGATGTTATGTTACGTTAGACGAGTACGTTATAAAAACTAACGTAACCAAATCAAAGAAAGACGGCGTTACGTCCTCTATTTATTGTCTGTAAGATCGAACATGTTGTTCTGTGATATGTCACCTCGAGGCTACGTTTCTAACATCCCTTATCAGATTGTACATCGCAGTAATCAATAATACGAATGTCTGATTCGAGACTGAATTTCGTTACTGTCAAATTATCTCCTGACGTCTTAGCGCTTGTAATTTTCTTCGTGTTGTCAAAGCACGCTAAGAAAATTGTATTCAGCTAAACAAGGTCTTTTCCATTATTTGTCTCTTTATATTTGTAAATATAACATACAATCACGCCTGAATTTGTCCGAATATGTGTCGCAGTGATAGCCTAGTGGTTTGAGATTCAACCTCTCATTCCGGGAGACCGGGTTCAAATCCTAGCGCGCACCTCTTAAAAATGTGCGTTTTAAGTTTAAATATCACTTGCTATAA
>DWDV01003763.1:0-10278 GCA_018245615.1 Mimoniades ocyalus
TAAAATTTGGTGAAAATCGGTAAAGCCGTTTCGGAGGAGTAAGGTAACTAACATTGTGACACGAGAATTTTATATATATAGAGATTTTTGGCAAAGCTTTAACTTAATATTTTAATTTATATCAATCGAAATTCATAATAAAAAAAGAATTATTACATTAATTCGGGTGTTAATTTTATTCATATTTAAGCGTATCCAAATTAAAGTGTGCTCGTATTATGTCCTTTAAAGTTAAAGGCCAGAAGTTATCGCTAGCGAGAACATCCGACGGGGATATTTACGACACTCACAAGCCAAGCGGGGGTCATATCTTGCGGGCTGTACAACAGGGCAGCGTGCAGGGCCAGTGCCAACTCCGGTCCGGTGGTCTTCGTTGGCGTCGTCAGAGCGCAACTTATCACTGTATTGGCACCCGATCGCCCGTTCGCGTAATATCCCACGGAGGCTGCTGGCTCTAAGAAGGACTCCACTAAGATTACCCTGTAAAAATATTTGAGACGATATTGGTGCAATATCGGCCTCGCTATGTTTGTTCATCAAACATATTGGAAAGCTTTTACTTACTTGGGAGCTTGCTTACATGAGCAGTATTTGGAATATTGAATGTAGGTACATATATTTACTGTAATCAGGTACTAGTTGTAATTCCTATAATTTTATATTAAAATCTTTGGTGATGTTCTTATAAATGCGTTAACATTTATAACAAAGTGAAGTTTATACAAGCTTATGAGTTTCAAACATTAGATCTAAATACGAGACTGATTCCTAGTATGTTCTAATACAAGGTCAAATAAACTTACGGGTTGTCCAGATTAACGCCTCGAGCACAGCTTATTACTTCAGCGGCCAACTTTCTTAGTAGTTTGTACCCACAGTTTAGATCTCTAGGAAAGTCCGGGTTTATCAGAACACCCGAAATTCCAAGCTTGAGCCAAGTACATTGAGCTGAAGCGAAATCCGCCATAATGCCTTCGGAACACAAGTTTAAAACCACCTCATTGTTGGAACTGCCCCAGAAAGCGCTCCGCTTTTCATTCCATATCCATTTGTGAATTCCATTTGGCACCTGGTTGTTTGAATCACAATAAATATATAGGTTTCAATAATCCTGTATAATCTATAGGTGTTGTAAGCGGTTACAGCCTAGCCCTTTAGAATCCAGCCCTCCGTTCCTGGAATTCCGCACCTAGATCTTTATAAAATTACGTGCATATTAAGCTTTAAAATAACTTGTGGCAACGACCAAGGAACACATTACGAGAAAACTTAAATATCTTTGAGTGTTCCATAATATTGAGTACTCTATGCTTTAAAGTGTATGAAGTTTACTAGCCTGCACTTGGCCAGCATGGCCTTAACTTTTCTTTCGTGATATAATTTCTGAGAGGACATCAAACATATCCAAAGTGGAACGGTTAGTAATGATGAAGATGTGATAAGTGAAATGTTAAATGAGTATTTCGAATTAGAATCTTGACAAACTTAAAATAAAATTGACTGAATTTAACGAAATTTGACAATTTTAAGGAATACGAATTTCCGAACAATCTTTTAATGTCAAAAGTTCCCTATTCTCAGATCTCAAGTACGGTATTCTCAAAGTCGGCAGGTTGAAAGTGCTATTTTTCGTTCAATCTCCTTTAAGTATTGTCCTTAGTACTTGATAAAGAATAAAACGAAAACCCTTCTCACAATGGGAGGTTGATCTGGCTGTCCCTCTTACCAAAGGATCCGGTCCTCAAAACCGTTTCTACGTTCCGCGCTGTCTTTAAACCATTCAGATTCCTTGCTAACAGTTTGCAAATGCAGCGTAACGATCACTTTGAGCTCTGCAATGACAAAAGCAACTTCGCAAAAAGTAATTCGAAAACCACAACAAACATAATGAAGTAAGTAGTACACCGCGAATCCAGCTAACCATAACGTAATCACTACGTTCGTAGGTACCATTATTCATAAGTACTTACTTCCTTATTGGTGATTTGTATGGTGCTGCAAACATCTTTTAAATTTGCAAAAATGATAGCTGATAGATGATAAAACATCATCAGATAAAATCGTTTCTGGTCCATATTGCATTTTTCTTCCGCCTCACATTAATAAAATTAGACGATGATCGCAAAGTAAACAATATCAAGTAAATTATTCCATATCTAATCCCTTAAAGTAAAAGAGGCGGAGAAGCGTAGTAAACTACCACTAAAGTGTCTATAATATATCTATCTATAGCAATAAAGCTATTTAAATTGAAATTTTTTAATATAGATAAACGATTACCCAATTTTTTAGCCTTCTCTAACAACTTATTGACTCCTTCCAAGCCGCCGTATCGCGGGTCCACTTGAGTGAGATTGAGTGTGCCCGGGCTGTCGCAATCTTCGCTGCGAGCGGACAAAGGCGACAGGATTACCGCGTCCGCGCCTAGCGCCCGGATATAACTCATCTGTTTCATTACACCTGACAGACATATCTAGATTTTAGAATGTCTGCAACGTGACCCGAGACTTTAAATTATTAAACAAATAAATGAATAATGAAATAGTGAATAGAGTTTTCCTATGGCGATTACTAACGTTATTATTCGTTAGTGGTAGTATGGTTTTGTTACCATTCAATTACTCTAAACTCTAATGAGAGTTAAATCATTTATTTGTTTACATCTACGAGATTCGATAAGCAATTAATGAGTTTTTATTGAACAAAATGACTCAATGTGCAGGATTCTATTGTAACAGCTAACCTTGTAAATCTCCAAGGCCATCGCCATCAGAGTCTTTGAAAGAATCCACCAGGACTCTATAGTAGACTGCATTGTTCCACCATGGTAGTACTGCTGAGCTCAGTTTTACTAGCGCTGCCAACACGACCGTGACTGACCACATCGCAACTGACACAGACGTAACGTTTACTGCTTTATGTCATGACCTTGTCATGATGCTATGGTGCAGAATCATTATGAAATATGTTTAATTGAGTTATGTTTTACGTTCGTATACTAATATTTATATTGGACATGAAAGAAAAAAATGATTCGCTGATTGATTGATTAATGTATAGCGGAAAAACTCGTTATACAATCTTACTATTTTCAAAATTAACTGCCTCGTTAGTCGTGTTGGTTGCAAGTGCGACTGTCGATCGAGATGTCCTAGATTCAATTCACAGGTCGAGTACTACTTAATTTCTCTAATTTAGATTTTCTAGTAATGGTTCGGAGTCTGGATATGTGCCCAGTGTATCGCAATAGGCTCACAACCTATTCCATAGTGGGATGTAAACGTAACTGGTGAAACGTGGGAGTGTTCTACATTCCTCTGCCTACATCTTCGGGGATTACAGGAGTGATGTTACGTTATTTTCACATATAACTTTTTCATTGCAATTTCGCCGTTTTCGAAGTTGAATATGTGAACACACTATTCCCACATTATTTACAATGGCTTATTTTTTATGCTAGCCCCGGGTAATTATAAGCTGTACTGTATAACTTCCTGCCATTACACGCGGGCAAAATCGAGGGGCACTAACAGTCTTTACTGGAAGGTTTGAATATACTCGTAGTATCGTAGCATAGTATTATAGCGTGAGATAATTTACGATGGTTTGAATAGAGAATTCTATTGAAATCGGAACGTATTGCTCAGTGCCTTGCTATTGCAAATGTCAATTGTGAAAATTGACCACATCCGGTCAGAGGGATCATTTTCCAGATGGCGGTGGAAGTGACCAAGGATTCAATCAACGGTTATATTTTGAACTATTTTTATGAATTACTTATCAGTTTTTGTGGCAGGTCGGTTGTGGGTTCAGTGGTCAACGACTTTTAGTGCTATGCCGAATGTTCTGAGTTTGATTCCCATCCGCGACAAATGTTTGTGTGTGAAGCACGAGTCTTTATAAAGTTTTTAATATATGTACACAAATGTGTGATTAACAGCTGTCAGATTTCCATAGCACTGGTTTTGTATAGTCAGATGACCGTGTGTGAGTTGTCCTGGGAGATCGTTGTATTATATTATTAAAAATTATGAGATATTACCCTGTGCTGTTAATAGATCTGCAATGCAATAAATATGTGTTTCCATCACCGTAACCACGAGCTTGATGTTTACAAGTATCTATTAACCTGTATTCCATTCATTGGAAGTTCAAAAGCGGTCTATTCAGAAACTTTTCTATAGCCCCTATAGGTGATCGGAAAAAATGA
This sequence comes from Mimoniades ocyalus, assembly GCA_018245615.1. Taxonomy (NCBI): domain Eukaryota; kingdom Metazoa; phylum Arthropoda; class Insecta; order Lepidoptera; family Hesperiidae; genus Mimoniades; species Mimoniades ocyalus. The sequence continues at coordinate 4,211 of DWDV01003763.1, forward strand.
GTTCTTCGAGAGTTCACTTCTCACTCAATAGCTGTATGAACGTTCTTTCCAGAAAATTTGTCTCAACATCAATCCCTATTGAAGTTTTAAAATTCTTTTTCTCGTTCTTTTTCCCCTCCACGGTAACCGTTCCTTCACTTTGAATATCATTACTACGCCCGTTGAATGTAATATTTAACAGTTCGTCGGAATCAGCTCCATGTCTGATGTGCCATAGAGCGTATTTATCGCCGCTGAATATTCTCTTTGAAAAATCCTCTAAATCATTTCATAAAGGATCTAATACATTTTATCTGCTTTACAATCTCTACAAATTTAAGTTTCTACATATTTGCTTAGTGTCATTTTGATAAAAAGTTTATTTAGCATAGTTTCGGTAATAACACTTTTTTGACTGACGGTGATTCCTATAATTTGTAATCATTTCGTAGCATCATCAAGTTCTGTCTTTTGTCTAATTAAAGTCCCATTTGAAAAACTGAGAATGATCTAAATATTCCACGTTTCTCTTACTTTACATATCACATAACATGAAATAAACATTTCTATTTGCTTTGTTAAACCGACGTATATATAATCATTCACCAGTAAGAGGCAACCGCTAGCCGTTTGTTGTGCCGCAACTCCTGACATTTACTTGGGCATACCTATTCAAAAATTCTGCAACAAAAGACTACTTTTCAGCAACATGAACCGAATGAAACGGCCACCTGACATGTAGCGATGAGGTCGGAACCCTATACGTTGGCGTAATTAAAATTGGTACAGATAAAAAAGGTCGGCGTGTAAATCCTGCGGATCTGCAAATGAGAATGTCGGGTCATGTTCCGAACTCCTTTGTGGCGGCCAGTAATGAAACAATAACACAGGCGATCACTGAATCGTAACGACGATTATATTTTCTCTTTCACATCTACCGCTTTGAGCTTATTATTAATAGTTCGAATATTTCAATGAAACTTCCCTGATTTTTCATCTAGATTTATTCAAACTTTATGCCAGACAGATGAAAAGATGGTATGACTTTTTGCAAATCGATGAGGTCCTGTAGACCAAGGTAAGTTACTTTATGTATCATCAATTTGCTGTTATATAAAATCTTTGAAGCCGTAAATGAGAATACCCGAACGAAGTAACGCGATTGTATATTGCATAAAGAACCGCAATTTTACTAGGATGTAATCCGTAAATGTCTTAGTTTTGGTTATGAGATTATTTGCAACTAAACTTATTTTGAGTTTTCTCGGCAACGCTATATCGACACGATTAGATTAAAACGCTAAGAGATATATAAGGAATACATAAATAATTTTCGTAGCAGGACAATACTTGTGAACAGATCTAGCTACCCTAGAGTTTACTTTCCCTACAAGGATCTTTTGAAGTCCAGTGACCTTTTGAAGTAGCTCGCAATCTGTTGAAGAAACTATTGTATTCATAACAAAGCTTTGGCTGTAGTCTTCATTGCGTTCCACTGTTGAATACAAATCAAATATTATCGACGCTAGCGTTCCCCCATTGACGTTCTGAATCAAGGGTTCCATCATCCTTAACCTTCGTCTTGTTCAATTTAAAAAAACTATTTATAAAAAAAATACCAATTATATTTTTATGATATTAATCATAAATAACGTCAGTATTTTTAAGTTACATTCAACTACGTCATACGCTCGTAATACAACGTAGTGCGACGTGACACACATCCGATACGTGTCAGACCGCATCCCGCTCCAGGAAGCAGTTACGCTGTAATTCAGCGTTTGACATTAATTATGGCATAAGCTGACGTGTGTTGGATGCAATTGGATTCTAACTTGCTTTTACATTTACAGTTTAGGTATGTACAAAGTACTATACAAACGATTTATGTATTTCCTTCATAGATTTACAATTTTACATTACAGAATTTTATATTTACAGAATGCATGAAAAACTCCGTTAAAAAACGTTGCACATTGCTGGCTGTGGATGTGCAATAAATTTATTATATACTTATTATTTATTATTATTATTATTATTATATTATACTACTTGTTGTGATAACGTGTTTTTAGTCAGTATACGTATATGAACATAAGAATCATATTGAAAAAAAAATATTATAAGTAAAAGCTTGGTGGATTTTCATCACACAAATTCAATTGGAACTCCGGCCATCGTTGTGTTACATTTGTAACTATTCTGTGGAAGGTTCCGAATTTCACTTACAAAGCAAACGCAGTAAAGAACCACTTCGACATTTGTTTATAGTATGGACATTTGTCAAATACACGAACTACAACGCAATACAATAATTAATTCTTGTTCTTACTAGCCGCAAAGCAAAACCATATCAAAATACATTAGACGGTCGTAATACTACTGCCACATTGTGCACCGTGACACATTTCCGATACGTGTCGGACCGCATCGCGCTCAGGAAGCGGTTTTGCTGTAATTCAGCGTTTGACACTAATTACTGCATAAGCTGACGTACGTAGGAAGCAGTTCTATTCTAGTTTGTGGACGGAATACAAGATAAGGTTATTTATATAGTATAGCTGAATTAGTTATGAACATATTGATGCTGCTCGTAGAGTAAGCGGAACCAAAGTTAGTTTGTGTGCGGTCTAGGATTTTTGTTTAATATCAAAAACAGAGAAAATTGAATGATTTTATTTGGTTTTAAGGCAGATGGAGTACCTGTAACTTTGATTGTATTAAATTTTTAGATTGAGTTAACATAAAAAATGATTAATAAATGCTATCAGGAATTATTAATATTATGAAAGATAATTATTAGCTATGTACAAATAATAAATTTAGTTGCATATTATTAATGTTATTACTGTATCAAGGCATCTGGTACTAGAAGGGGGTGCATGAAAGGAGCCTCTCCGAGCGACAACTACATATGTCTGAATAAGTGTGAAAATATACTGCCCGGCGCACCCTGGATATTACGACTAATTCTTTCACTACGATGATTAATCAGATCGGCTATCGACACGACGAAGTAGAAGACTTGAAGTAGATTTTTTTTTCATAATTCTGCGAATTGAGATTTAAGCAAAAACCTCATACATAATAATTGCATCAAAGATTTTACATAGGTCTATTGTAAAGCCTTAATCCGGGTCCAAACAGTTTTGCTTAACCTCTTTTTTATTTTTATCCTAGTTTTTAAATAAAGAACAAAAATCGAATATTCCAAGCCAAACCTTTTCTCGTTGGTGTTCTTGGCGCTGCAATCAAGAATTCAATATCTAGCGATCGTATCAATTGCTCTACATTTTCATAGTATAGCGCAAGCTGCTTTCTAATATAGCCTAATGAAGTTTGGTTCCAATACATTACAGTTAGCTACAGAAGATAGCATAGTACAGAAATATGTGAATATAAACGTACAGTGCCATCTATTGTCGCAATTAAACATTTCCATGTGCTAATAATGGCTCTTCTGTTGTTGTCTATGTGCGGGATACAAGGTAATACTATTAGCAATGTTAATTCACTACGAAATACATACATACGTAATTGTTTTGTTATCGGCATTCTACTCATGTTTTAGATGATTGTCTGTACATTGGATCATCATCATCAGAATTAACATGAGCCTATTGTAGTCTACTGCTAAACATAAGCCTCCAGTGAGGTGTTATGTCCATAATACCCACACTTTTCGCACTGCCTACGCGGCTGCCTATAGATATAATGAATAGAGGAAAAGTATAAAGTGTAACCCTATAGGCTGCCTATAGGTATTATGAATAGAGGAAAAGTATAAAGTGTAACCCACGGAGAACCGTTTGAAGAATCACTCAGGATACATTTCCGTTTCGATTATATACAAAAATTACCTCCATAAATTTAATTGCTGGTATACACAAGTGCAACTTCATACTTATTTTTGATAAGACACAGCATCTACTGAGAGTATCGCCAAGTACTCTACCCAACGTACTCTACATTCTATATCCGCCCGTAAAGCCCGGAATAAGTTTTGCAGAATGAAACTCGAACGACATCAAAGTTTTATATTCGCTATGCTTATTAGTGCCCCTTTCATTAAATAACATTGACTTAAACGTGGAAATGTTCCTCGCTTATGCTAAACGAATAATTATTACAGAACGAAGTAATTTAAGTATGGACGTGATTGATACGGTCATACTCATTGGTTAATATGAATCGTTTCAATCTCGATATAGTCAGAATTCAGTATAGTATATTCGATATAGTATATTCAGAAAGAGAACAAGTTTATTTTTATGATTCTCTTTCCGGAAATAATATATAATACAAATCTATATAATACAACTCTATATAATAGAAATCTATATAATAGAAATCTGTATAATAGAAATCTACATAATAGAAATCTATATAATAGAAATCTATATACCTAATAGAAATCTATATAATAGAAATCTATATAATAGAAATCTATATAATACAAATCTACATAATACAAATCTCTATATTATAGAAATCTCTATAACACAAAGTCTAATAAATTGTTCTATAAATCTCACATATGTATTATGAAAATTCTGTTCCATCTTTCTGTTTCATCGCCAATTTACATGGCCACCAATTTATTAGGCTACGTAGAAACGTTTGCTTAATTCTGTCTTTTCTGTGCAGTTCTGATCAATATTTTCTAAACTACTTCAATTGTAGCTCGAATACTTCTGTCGTGGCTGGCTGCTTCGCTTCATAAAAATTCTTGCTCTGTCTTCTTCTTTTACTCCTCTTTTTATCATCGGTCGCACTTCTCAGTCTCGGAATGCTTCCATTCCAATTCCATAATCGGCTTCTCAGACAAATGTATCAGAAAACTCATGTTCACTATAGAGCCTTAGAATTATATTCATGCACTTGTGACTATTTTACTAGATATGTATATATTTATCCATTTTATATCAAGCACGGAGCGTCAGCCCTTTGAAAGTAAATATGCATATTTATATAAATATATATAATTGTTCATTTTCAAGCACAAAGCTACAAGATTTTGTCGGGAAATTTCTTAAAAGACAATTCCTTAAATGATTGAAAACAGCGGGGCTCTTTGGCCCCATTTAAATTCCTCTCCGAAAGGAATTTGGAAAATTATTTCCTCATAAATGTGTACCATGGTAACATTGAAATATTTTTGCTTGAATAATTCAGTTCAGTTATAATTAAAATTAATGCCTACTCTTTATCTGTGTTAACTGTGGTGTCATGGACCGCGCGAACGAGCTCTTCAACCTTGTGTGAAAAGCTTCTAGCCTTGATCTACTTGAAAGTTATAAGCGATTAACTGAGTAAAGTTGGGCGCGGTCGGCTATCAGATAGTTGGTTACCTATGGCATATTACCATGAGGATTTATCTATCGTAAAAGGGACTTTGCAGTCATCTTAATTATCTTGATTTTAATATCGAGCAAAATATTTGCTGTATGTAGTTGTAATTAAGAATTAGGAATATTCACAGCAGCGATAGGACATTGGAACCATAATTTGACAAGCACTGTGCCGCTCCTTATGGAAACCCATAAGTTCCCCCATATCCGTAATACAGCTCCCCTAGCGAATATTATAATAACTAAAATAATATATGTATAACTAGTATGCCTGTGCACGCAGATAACAGCTATAATAGTACATAAAATATTTCAGGTATAATGACCTAGATGGCGTTGTAAATAATAGTTTATCAAAGTATCTTTTCTACTAATTTATGATAATGATTTAATTAGATTTTTGCCTTTATTTAGAGTAGAACACGATTTTTTTACTTATACGGTTTACGATATAGATTTACGCGGTTATACTCGTAGCACAGAAAGTGAGCTATCAATTGAAAATAAGTAACCTTCATAGACAATAAATACACAGTTTAGTTAGGTGACAGTGTGATACGTAACATAACCGCTGTAATCCTCGAAGAGGTAGACAGAGTAATGTAGGACACTCCCACGTTTCATCAGTTACGTTTACGTCACACTAAGGAATAGGTGATGAGTCTATTGCCGTACACCGGGCACATATCCAGGCTCCGAGCCACTACTAGAAAATGTAATTTAGAAAAATTTTGTATT
>DWDV01003764.1:0-10275 GCA_018245615.1 Mimoniades ocyalus
GATCGAACGAGTAAAAACTATTTGAAAAGAGTCCGCTACGTCAAGGGCTCGGCTACTAGTTTGAAACGGACTCGTTAGTGTCTTCACCCCGCGCTCCTTTTTCTGCCCCTTCCATCGCCGGTGTTGGTCATCGTCTAAATCATAGAATAGCCTATATTCCCCTTTCAATGTTCTTTCTCGAATGTGCTGGCTTAACCAAAATCTTCGTTTTGCGCGTTTTCTTCTGAGTTTAAGATAGCATGTACTTTTTTCGTCTGTGTACATAATTGCTGTCTTCACTTGATTCCGTGTCATTGGACAACATCATGAGTTCGCAACAAAACACGACCGCAAGCAACCAGCAGAACTCGCTCTCGGTGGGAATTGACGACTGTTCTTCATTTTTCATTTTCCGTTCAGTTAGCTCCGCTCATTACTCTCTCTCATTATCCTTTTGCAGTGGAAAACAAAAGACAAAACTCTTTGTTGGTGGACACGCAAACCTATTTCATATAAACGGAGTCCGTCCCGCCTAACATTTTCTCGCTCATTACTCTTTCGCGGTGGAAAACCGGCTTTAGATGTCCGAGCAGGCACAAGATTAGTACTGTCGTCTATGACGAGTAGTCTTGGGTAGTTTGCGAAAGAACTAGGTCAAAAGAGCGTTCCTTTAGCTGAACTATGCGAACTAGTTCATCGATGATGTCGCTCTTAGGTCGTTAGTTCGTTTTAGAAATTTTTTAACGTTCTACTTTTTGCTCGCTATCATTTTCTTGAGACAGTTTTTTTTTGCTCGTCAACATTTTGTCATTTTCCAAAGACTGTTTTTTTTGCTCGCCAACATTTTCGAGAGACCGTTCTTTTTATTTTTGCTCGCCAACATTTTCTGGAGATCGTTTTGTTTTGTTCGCCAACATTTTCGGGAGATCGTTTTGTTTTGCTCGCCAGCATTTTCGGGAGATCGTTTTGTTTTGCTCGCCAACATTTTCGGGAGATCGTTTTGTTTTGCTCGCCGAGATTCTCCGAAAGCAAAATTTATATTTGTTCCTTTATTTATTATATCAAACAACGAACTAAAAGAGCAAACTAGTTGGCCATTACATTTTGAACTAAAATGAGCGCTCACTTTAGTGACTGACTACGCCAAGATTATTTGTAGTCATTTATTTGATAGTATTACCTATATTGTGTTTTGTATATTGCCTAATAGTACCGATTTGTTATTCAATAAATATTATGTAAATATTATGTTTGATGATTAGGTTCGGGCTTAGAACATAAAAAAATTAGTTATACAAAGTTTAAGATACATGTTATTATTATTACATTTCATTTGTTCATATAATTAAATTGCACGGGTATTGTGAAAATTATTATAATTAAAAAATTGATGGAAGTAATGTTCTATTATCTTATTTAGTATATGGCAACATGTGAAATATATATATATATATCAACAGCTGTATTTGTATTTGTATTTTGTATAGTTCTGCTTATGTTTCAGCATATTAGGTTACTTGTTACTTATAACCAATCTGAAATTGTAATTGTTTTGTTAACAAGCCGGTTATAATAAAATACTTTTTGTTTATTGTATATTGATATATTTAACGTACAATGACATCGGATTTACCGTTAGTGGATTTTGATGAGGATGTTGTAATAGAAGATTATATTAAAGAATACGATAAAACTATAATGCCTATCCCTGATATAGAATTCGAATCATATACGCTTCTAAATAAAGTAACTACTGTGTTCACAATAGATTGTGTAATTAAAGGGACTTTAAAATATATCTGCTAAATAATGTAATTTGTAACTGTTTATAGGTTCGCAAGCATTACATGGACTATATTATTAAACTACTGTCCGCGAATTACGAGCGTAATTTAAGGATTCCTTGCAATAGCCTGTATCATTTACCAAGTGCAATCCGGAAGTGTGCCAAGGGTATAGAAATGTCTGCTGTGCAGATGTCCATAGTGTTACAGATTTACAGAAGAAACATTCTTACTGTGGTATGCTCAGTGTTATTACTATAGGATGCAACCTTTTGTCGCTCATTGCTGATCACAGATCTCTTCCTAGGTTTTGGAGTATGCTTTAAGTACTGCTACTGTGTGATTGTTACATTTGTCAGTCTTGTTCCTTCATTGTTATTTAATAATTCATCATTACCTTCAGCCTAACTCCACTACTGGATATAGGTCTATATCCAGTAGTGTATTGTATATAATAATAAAATAAAGTACTTGACTGTTAATTAAAGTTCAATGTAAGAAACATGTAACATTTGGTTGACAGGTACAAGAGTTGAAAAATGATACAGTGGCTGGAAAATTGAACAAGAAATTGTATGATTGCTTGTATAAACCATCTCAAAATGAAAAGAAAACTCAAACTAGAGTGATAAATTCAAATGATTGCAACTGCCAATGTACCTGCAAACTAAGAAAAAAAGTTAGAAGGACAATAGACTCAGCACATATACCAACAAATTGTGGCAGCTTTAATTCAGAGCAAAAAATTGTAACTGAGAAAATTAATGTCCCTAGTGAACATTGCGATTTTACTAATAATAAAGAAAAAGAATGGTCAACTCTCATGGAAACAAATTTAAATAACAAAATGTCAGATATGCCTAATAAATCCTGTGAAAATAACTCTGAAATCCAATCAGATGATTTGGTACAACAGTTGCAGAAACTCTTTGAAGGTAATGGAAATGATGACGACATATTTGAAGGTGTATTGTGTGATGATTTCCCTTATGAAACTCCAGTGAACTTTAATAATCACATGCAACCATCGGCCGAGCAACAGGATTCAATAGTTGAAACCCATTCATCACAGATTAAATTGTTGGACAAAAGATTGGTGTCATTGAATGGTCTCATAGTAAATCCTGATAAAACTATATCAGAAAAGCCAGTAATAACAAATCAAAAACCCAAAAGGTATAATACTAGTAAATGGTTGTGTGAGGAATATTTTTTGAAAATGAAACTGCTGGAGCGGCTTGATCTAATTAGGGAAAGCAGTAGGAATAAACTAAAAGAGGTATATACAATTACCATTTTATAAAATAATTTACTATAAGTGTAGATATTAGTTATTTCTCTATTCTATTTCATACTAGCTACTGCTGCCCATTGGTATTAATTGAACATGTAACAAAGACTTTAACCTAGGCTGATCATTTCATCATACATCTGTTATTCACATTTTTGACCCCTACATAAATTTTACATAATGTCATCATTTAAATATTTCTATTGGTTTGAATTGCTCTGCAAGCCCTGCAGAGCACAGTATCAATCTATTTTCATGAACAATTTTGAAGTCTTACCTCTACCTATCACCTAAATAAAACTAAGAATTTTGTCCTACTCTTTAGTTCTTTGAAATTTGCATTTAAATCTAGGCTGTGTATTTGTAATACCTAAACTAAAAGTCAAACAACGCTGAGCATAACATGATAATGATTTTTGGAATGTTTTTTAAACATTAAAAACGCTTTGCATTTAACTCAATTAAAATTTTTAAATATAATACTTTGCTGGTGTGAAATACGCCTGTGAATTTTTGTGTATTCATTTAATACTGTTATATTTCATACAACCTAATTATAACACAACCTTTGGCTTACTCTCCTTGTGTTGTTTTCTTTCATAGGTTTTTAGGTGCACAGAAATATACAATACAAATTTAAGCAAAATTTTATTAATATATATGATAATAAGTAAAGAAATATTTGTTTTTTAAAACATGCAAATAGCATTGTTCCATGTTGGAAATGTGGAATAGTAGCTTAATGTTTTCTTTAATCGAACTCTTATACATTTGCAAAAATTTGCCATTCACCATTATAATACCTGTGGTACTTTAAAAAATCATTTCTATTTTAACTATTTCTATCATATCTATTTTAGAATAAAACCACAAAACTTATTTTGAACCTTGCTATGCACAATTCAGTTAGTTTTGTCTAAAATACTATTTGAATCATACAATTTTTAAGTTAAACTTAACCAAAGTGCTTTCAATGATCATGAATCAATAATAATCATATTTACAGATAAAACTATTATTTTTGGAGTTGTTTGGTGATGATGATGAAGAAGAGCTTATGTCGCCACTGAATGAGACACCAGAGTTCATATTGAGTTGTAAGGAGCGTATTGCGCCATGGGTGGTGAAAATGCTAACACCATATTATACTAGGGGTAGAATAAAAGGAAAAGCATTATTTAAAGCACTAGCGAAACACCTTATGAGAATTATATACCAATGTAGTCAATATCCAGGTGTGTACTGTTTTTGTTGTATAAGTTTATAAATTTATAACTAACAAAATTCATATCGGTTATATCATATATTAAGAAAATTTGTTGACATTTGGTTTTAGTTAATTTGTTATATATCATCTCTACCCTATTGGAGTGTTTTATGAAATTGGTCACACTATAATATTTCCAATTTCTTTCCAAATCTATAATTAATTATCATCCATAAATCAATTTAAAATCTTAACACTTGTCTTCTTTTGCTAATCTGTCTTGTACTGTTTCAAGTTGGAGTTATCATATAATAGCAGATTAAAAGATAATTAGCACTTTTTGACTGAAGGCCTTCATGTGATGATTCTATTATATTCTAGCTTCCATAAATATATTAGTTACATTTTATTCAATCAAAAACTTCAACAATATTATTATTGAAATAATTCATTTTTTTTTCAGAGGAATATGAGGTACACAGTTTTATATCAGATTTCTTAAAAAATCACAAAGTGATCAGATGTGAGGCAGATTATAAGGAGTTCAGAATAATGAACATTTAACTTAATACTGTCACATGTACCTATTAATAAATATTCTATATATGTTATATGTATTAAGAAATATTCTATATATGTTATAAATGTTAAAGCTGCTGCCAAATGCAATCTTTCGCGGGTACGTATGTAAACCGACATCTAACGTGGATCAATGGAGTTTCATTCTTCGTAGAAAAATTACGAGTCTGTCTGCAGGAACACATTTTTGGTAACCCACTTACTGGATGTAAAGAGGTGCAAAAGGAGAGATCTACCGTCAATCAAAATTGCACAACGTCGGCAAACTAGTCCTCTCCGATCATCGGCAGTTCATGTTTAAAATCGTGTATGGAAAGAAAGACGAAGAGAATAGGTACTTATCCTACTGGTTGGAGTGAAAGTCACTTCTCCATGGCTGCATCATGATCGTCTGTTGTTTTCTTCTCCAACTATCATGTTACGCCGACACGAATATAGGGAAGACCAATGTCTAGTAAAGTCAAGCGCTCTCGTCATGACTTCTTCTATCGCTCCTTGTGATATTGCGTCCACGTTTAAGCAACGTAAAACAATGGCAAAACGTACACTTGCCTGGTTTCAAATTCCTTCTGGGATCTTAGTGTACTCTCAGAGTTCAACTACTAAACGAAGATACCACACAAAAGTGCCAGCAACGCCCTGTGAAAGGCGATGCAGCTTCTATCTAGGCGAAAGCGTTGCCAACTAATGCGGCTCGGCAAACATGTAGGACGCGTTCCAGCCAGGTAGGATGAAGATCTATGAAAGTCTACAGGCAGAATGTGGATGCAGCAAGCCCAGGACAGGCCGTGATGGCGCTCTTTGGGGCAGACCTATCTCCAGTAGTGAAATGAGATAGGCTGATAATGATAGTGATGTTGCCATCTTTTCATTCATTGAGAAAGAATAATGACCTTCTGATTGCATTAAAGGACGCTCAAGTGAGCGCTTATTCTATAAACTAAGTCCCACGTGACACAAAATTCGTTCATGTCTACATTGTCATACAGTTAACAATGGACAGACAAATTTGATATACATGACTCCATGCAGTACAGCACCATCCAAAATAACAGGGTACACTATGAGAATTACAATCAGCCATCTATAACAAATGTGATATAGCAAACTTGTAGTAATAATAACCTAGTATTATTTTGATATTCTTAGCAAATGTGATTGATTCCCACCGTTCAAGAGAGTGCAGAGTAAAACTATGATAACTTGAAGTACTTTAGTATTAAGAAAAGTAGCATCTCTGTTCATAACTTTGTAAAAATGTTTTGGATATTCAGTTAGACAAGTTAATTTGTCAAAGATCACCTTAATTAAAAATATTGAAACATTTTAAACTGTTTTATTGTAACAATATTGCAATATTATTTTTTACTCTTCTTAGGTAAAGGTGAACTTTCATCTGATGAGTTCCTTTTTGTTGTTTGAGTGAACCAAGCTGTTAAAGGTTTTTGTAATGTCTTATTTTTTTTGGTCTCCGAAGAGATATCCTTATTACAATCTTTCGATTTATTCCTTGAATTGTTTACTGCTGTTGATACAATATGCCACGCTAATATGTTAATAGGTCTTAGATATGCCAGGGCCTTGTCAGGCTCAACATTATCTATGTCTAACCAAGCCTGCAATAGACATCTGTATTAGATTCAATTTTCAAGAAAGCTTTATATATACTTTTAGACATTCCACCCAGGGTGACCTCAAGGATAATACACTAAACAGAAATATTTAATCACAGTTCATATTTAAAGAAACAACACACATGTAATCCTTGAAGAGGTTGGCAGAGGTTCACCCCTATTCCATAGTGGGACATAAATGTAACTAGTGAAATGAAGGAATGTACAACCTTTTTCTGCCTACCTCTTCAGGGATTACAGGTCTAATGGTCATTTTTTAAGTATTGGAAATTGTTGCGAGTTCAGAAGGCATTTACAAGCGCAACTGCAGATTAAGGAGGCCTAGGTTCAAATTCAGGGTCAGGTACTATTAAATTTTTCTAACTAGAATTTCTGGATAAAATTTCTAGTAGTCTATATCTGTGCCCAGTGTGGCAATAGGCTAACCTATTCCATTGTGGGATATAATCTAGTGAATTGTGTAACTAATGAAATCTGTGAGTGTACTATACTCCTTTGCCTACCTCTTTGAGGAATACAGTTTATCAACTTAATTATTTTATAAAAACATACATCGATCTGATCTTGAGAGTTGCAAATGGCAGGCATTCTGTGGTGCAACCAGTTGAGTGTCTTGTTAGATTCCATTGTTATAACTGAATATGAGTATACTATTGTGCTATCTTGGTGCCATACACTATATAGGCCAGCCATGTACAGCAGTTTTATTCCCTTCCATCCTTCCGACTCACTGTACTCATTGTTCCATGTCTCAGGGTCATCTATCTAAAAATATCAGTTGTTAATTCACATTCACACTAATTTTTGTTATAAAAAATTAGGTATATATAACACAATTGTGGTATAAATGTGGATATCTATTTGCTATCAGATGCAAAAGATTCACTATAAGATTTTGAAGTTTTAAAAATTGTAAGTGCACTTAACTGATTTCATTGTTACATCATCTTTTCACTTTCTCATTATGATAATAATTTAAAGAGAATGTCCTGAAACTCACACCACAATACAATTTTGGGGTGAGGGGAAACCGTTTGATGATACCTTTTCATAATATACATTATTTATCTGTTAGGTGTAGTGACTGTTTGCTAACAATTATAATCAGGCTCAATCATTTAATATGTCCTCAAATTTCAAGGTACTTTGAGAAACATTGCTGAAAATTTGTGACTAGCCACCTATGTTATAACAAACAGTAATATGTATTTCAATTTAGAAAAGTAATTTTGTGGACACTAGGGGTATTCCTAATCTGGTAACTGTTACCAATTACCATATTAGTAAATGAAAGTTGGTATACAGGCTAATAAGAATTTACCCAATAGTTTACCTTAACATTTTTATCCTGAGGTGCATAAATATAGTATGGCTGTTTAATTTTCGCCTTCACTGTTGTCTGCCATTCATAAAACCCTTCGACAACAATTATACATCTACCTCCGTTATTAAGGATAGGACTATATAGCTTCGAGCTCTTAATGTTTTCTAACCGACAATTGTTTGTAGACAAATTATGTACCTTGTAGTCACCCTAATGAAACATAAAATGATTCAGTAAATTGTTTTGTTATTGAAATTTAAGTAGGTATATGAATAGTTTTCAGAACCTTATGCCATGGAGGTATTATTCCCCACATCATAGGTTTCAATATCCTATCGGTTTGTGTTGCATTCTTGTATTTACTGGCGGATACTAAGACTGGAGTGACATCAGTTGGAGCAATGTTGTAGGAAGTTGTATATTTCTTTCCATCATTATTTTCTTCTAGCCAGTCTGGCTTTGTATAAGTATTTGAACCTTTAGACTTATAAGCGCAAGCACAACGAAGTTCCTTGGCACTCAGAGATCTAAAATATTCACCAATACAATGAGATTATTATTGCTGCAGGGTTGCAAATAGATACAGAAGAGTAAGTACTTACAAACCGGTTCGACCGCACATTTTAAATAAAACTGTTAAAATAAGTTTTTATAGCTATTACAGTTTTAGAATAAAAGAAGCTTAAAATGAATATATAACAATACGATTTAAAATTGTTATGACGTTTGCCGCCTTGCAATTTATTTATTTATAGCACTAAAGTCAAATACTCGGAATAAACTGACAGCTACTAATGTTTTTCTTGTAAAAGAATATTGTCAATATTGCCATACATTGTATAATAGTGATGTTCAGTTAAATTGGGTTTACTTATACTTAGCTGCAGAAAAGTTAGTACATATAAGGACAATAGAATAACCGCTAAAGCTGTATAATTTTAATGCCAAGGCTGTTTCAAATTAAGTAAAATAATAAATTAAAGTGACGTGCATGAAGGAATTAAAAATTCATACGTACAACATGATTATGTGTAGACATTAATAAAAGGGAAAGTTAATATGACACAATGTACTTTAATCTCAAAACTGTCAATTGTTGAAATTACAGTATATGTCAAATTGAAATTAGCTTTATTGGCGTCGACACAAAAAACAATATTTTAATTGGCTTACATTTTACGAGGCATATAAAGTCACATTTAACATTCAATGTTATGATTTCGTAAAATGGGTATCCTTTAGTGTAATTATTTTGAAACACTGCCTCAAAAGCAAAAAAATGTGGAAATATGTATCACGCCGTATCAGAGATTCATTTGAGAGAAGTATTAATCATTTTGATAAACGCAGTTCCACTGGAGTTGTGAATTCGCCGAGTGGCTTGTCCGAGGACAAGGATAATCGTGTAGTATCGCCGTGTAAATGGTTCCGCTCTCGAAAATGTTGTTGGAAGTCATACAAAGACGATAACAATGCTAAAAGCAAACGATTTAATTTCAACCAGCTAAATTGCACTTGGATTGGTGCCATAACATGGGTAAGATATCCAGTTTATTTTTAGTTTACCTTTTAGTAGAAGTTAATTTTCTCTAGTTTATATGGTTACGCACTTGATTCCTAAATGCTGTGTAGTGTCAATATATAAAAAAACTATTGATTTTTAGTCCGTTTTTATATCCTATGGATGTCTTTTTGAAGTTTTTGATTTATTATGTTTTCATAGAATGTCTTACTTCGAAACCAAGTGTCTACTGAGACTAGATAACTATCTACATCAGCTTATCAGGGTGATTGTCGGTAGATACAATTATACGTTTCGAATCGTAAATTATGTTATTTAACTAATAATTCACCAAATATGTTCAAGTGATTTAAAAACATTGCCATGTGTTTTTTACATGAGAACAACAGTTGAAGATCAGTTAGACTGATTTTTAATTTACATACATATCTTGAGGCCAGCTCCCTTATGGGGTAGGCAGAGGGTACCAAGTGCCAAATATCTCTATCCTTAAACCCTGCTGCACTTCTACACTCATTGCTCTCTTCATACATGCACATCAGTTTTGAATTAATATCTAACATACCAGATCTACACCATTTTAAAAGAAATAGATAGTCTGGTAGAAAATGCCTAAAAAATTATCACTAAATTATAAATTCTGCCTGATGGTCTGTTTTTCATACTTAATTCCTATATTAAATTTTCACTGGACAAATATCAGATCTGATTGATGAATTTGAATAACCGTTGTTATGTGTTTGTCTGTATAAGAGTCCTCATGTTAGGCTTTGAACATGTAAGAGAAGTCTAGGAAATGTGTCATGAAGAAAGTAAGAACCAAAAATGCTGGATAGTGGAGATGAAGCACTCTATTCTTAGATTTGTCAATATGCTACACTTATTCAAATTCAAATATCATTTATTCAAAATTGGTTCATTACAACACTTTTTGTACGTCAAGATGAAACTACCA
>DWDV01003765.1:0-10273 GCA_018245615.1 Mimoniades ocyalus
GTTCCATGGCTAAAGATTGGTCTTTGTATTTCGAAATTAAGCAATTAAACGCACGAAAGTACAAATTAACTGATAAATACAGTGCAGATTCTCTGAGCTCCAACGAAATCATCGATGTTTATACACTTGTGACGTCACACGCCCTGATTGGTGTTCAAACTATCATGGCGGATTGCAGTATTTGTTGATTTTATGTTATCAAAAATATTATTGATCGTGCTTATAAAAATAACTAGGTATTTTACTCTTTGTAAATCTTATTACATAATATTAAATCATATTTTGGAGATTCTTGGATATTGTCATCATGCCTATTCTGTGCCCATAGATTTGCGTCTTGTTTGATCCACGAAATGCACGTTGAATTATTATTGCAATTGTCCTAAATATCCCATTAATCTATTATAACTTCGTTAAACGAATATTGGTTTATATTATTTTGATGATTCATTTCGTACGGTTCAATTTCATCGAAAAGGCAGGCATCGAAAAGGTACGGGCAATTCTTCACATTGCCAGCAGTAGATTGGTTGGTAGCCCTGCTAGGTTGCCGATAATCGAACTGCGTGATGCTGACTGGATGCAATATCGATTACCTTCTCCGATTCCCTTCTCGGTATCGACGCGGCACCAACGGTTAGTGTTGCTTTCCAATCCGAATGCCATAGATAATGCTTGCTTCAATCGTTTCGAATTATATTTTCTTTTTTGCTTCCATCTCGATCATAGCTTGTGGATAATCGTTTTATATTTCAATTGCCCATGTAAATTCTTCAGCTCTTTTAAAACATTAATTTGGCATGTTCTCAGACGAAACCAATTTAATTTACAAAATTGGACCCTATAACAACAAGAACATTGATAGTTCAAATCTGAAGTAGGTACCAGTCGAAACGTAAATATCGTGATTCGGAACTATAGCGTAAGTCATATTATTGGTTTTTTGTTTACATCCCGTATTTACAAATACACAATTACATGCTAAGTTCAATATGGTTAAGATAGTTCGATATTTAACCATAGCCTTCGCATATCCACAACTACGTTAACCCGTAAATTTAAACTATTTATTAAATAAGCTTTGACGAACCGCGATAAAGACAAACTCCAATTTCCCGATAAACACATTGAAATTCAGACAACATTCATATGTCTAGAAGTGAATAATATGGTTTTACCAAATCTGTGAATCATTTTGTTCAACTTGTATATATGTAAAAAACACAAAAATAACTGGGTACAAAGCAAAAATCCCACGATACGTATTACGAAAGAACCCATTAATAATGTCGAATAACTCGTTTAACCTCTTGAACGTAACGTGAGCGGACTATCAATTTAATGACAAGAGCTAGGTAGTCTAAATGATAGCGAAGGAATACGTACACATACCAATCTGCGTCTAGATAGAATATACAACAATTTCGCCCTAGAATTAATCAATCTGAGCCAATATGAATAGGTACGTCATTCCAATGACTCCGCGTGAAGATGTCACAACGTTGCCCACATCGCTTACATGAGTACGATCAGTGACATTTCATCGGCACTAGTATTTGCGTGATCGAGGTGTGTCCGGTGACGGACGCTGCCGCCCACATCGTATAGCGTGATGTCGGATCGCCATCATCGGCGCTTGTTATGTTTATATCGACTGTTTTAAGAGGCAAATGAGGTGACGCCCAAGCCTCTTTCTGAATATTCATCAAACCGTCCTCTTTCGCTTCAATCATCTCTTTTGCATTCTGATTTCCTTTACTTAGATCTCGCCGCTGTGCCGGTTCCGAGTATATCGCATCTTTTAAAGATTTTATTCATCTAAAACGACATCAAAATGCAGTGATCAGACGCTAATGCTTCCACCACTACTTCCTTTAAGGTTTTCAAACTTCAAAATTAAATCAATATCCCACTTAAAAGATGTAGTTATTAAACTATGATTTATGTACAAACCTAATTTTATGTGTTACATGATGGGCGCTCCAAACGATGTTGACAAAATTTTAGGTAGTCACGGTGTCCATTTACCGCTAAGTTACGTTATCTGACGTTTAGTTAAGGACATATCTATAAGTACAGGTTAACGTTTAAGATACTTAATATTAGAAAAATTTGTATCTCCTGTGGTATACAGATGTTTGTTATTGTGTTTTGATTACGTTTAGTTTCTTCTCACTTTAAAATTGATTAATGGTCCTGGTAATTTCAGTGAAACCGTTGTATATAGGAATTTTACTATTTCTCTTATTTTTACAATTAATCAAAGCTTACCGTTTACAGATTCATTGTATGTCAGTGATAACATCGATATCGGTTCCATCCTAGTCCTTTCCATGCTTTGCGTTCATTGGCCTATAATTTCCTACCGTAGTCAGGTTCGGGTTCCGCCTCGGCAACTGGGTCAAGGCACATCTATTTTTGACTTACAGTGTTATGACCAATTATGACCACTGTCTTTAAACTTGTTATACAGTGCATTTGATATTTGTTACGCCTTTTTTTGCTATCCTCCGAAATATTTTGTTATTTATATTTCTATACTTATTGTTAGTCGTATTAATTCTTTAAACATTGCCTCAATGACTACTTGTATGCATAACAATATAAAGTTTTGGAACTATATACTCAGTGTCATTTATATCTTGTCACCCATAACTTTTAAATAATAATACGTTTTTCCGTGTATTCTTTTTGCTACAAAACAGCTAATTCCCCCGCTAATACCTATTAATATTTGATTGATGTATGTATTTGTTTATAAAAATACATTATTCATGTTGTATTAATTCAGTCGAGAGGTTAACATGCAAAGAATCTTTCATTTCGGTTATCAAAAATGTGTGAAACTTTTGGTAAAGAACCGTCCTCGCGGTTGAAAAACCTGTATCATTAGCGTCATTAATCAAACCGCTATATGTTCCGGGCTGGTTGTGGCTATTTTTTTTTGTTTCTTGTACCTACATAACAGAAATATCGTGTTTCATTCAGAAATATTGGGAAGATTAACCTAATTGTAATTTTTGTACCGTAACCTTTTAGATTCTCATGTCAAAGTATTTCCAAAACATTAGGTAGGTAATACATTTCTAGTGGACTTTCAATCGACGACAATATTTCGCGGACGTCTGCCAAAAACCGCGAGAACAATATTCAATTTGGAACATCCGCGCTTGTCGAAATATGTGACACGTGCCATTCTAATTGACGCAAACTGAATTGGAGAGGTCGTCGATCATCTATGAGTAACAATGCATAACAATGATTTGTTATCTTATCGTGACAATGAAATTATAACAATGGTATGTAGTATGTGATTGGTCTATACTTAAACTATATTTTATTGTCAGAAAACACTGGCGCCAGTGCAGGTTTAGTTATTTTGCGACCGTGGGTCCAATTGTTTGACGTGATATGTGCTACTAATGAACATGTCCTAGTCCAGTTTGATGAAGATGCATGATCGATAGGCTTGGTAACGTAACGTAACTTCACGCCTGTAATCCCCGAAGGGGTAGGCAGAGGAATGCAGAACACTCCCACGTTTCACCGGTTACGTTTACGTCCCACTATGGAATAGGCTTTAGTTCGATAGGCTTGGTCATTTATAATAATATATTTATATAATCTTACTATTGTTACGTCATGACTAAAACATTACAAATGCTTTTATGGAGAAATGTAATCATCTGCGTAATCTATTTCAAAGTATTCCATCGAGACAGAGCACGGAATATGATAAAGACGTGCTTATGTCCCAAGATTGTTTAGGCTACACGAGCCTACGGAAACAGCTGAATCAAACAGGTAGCAAAAAATCAAAGACTGAATAGCGTAGACGTGTAATTGTAGAAAAAAAACTGGCGCGCCAAACCAACATTTGTACAAGTGGCCAAATGTTGGTGTGAGCGCGTCGCGTGCGCGTGGGCTACGCGGCCGCCCGGCGCCGACGCCGGCGCCACCCGACATGTTATAATTCGGGCGGGCTATTTCTGTCGATTCACACGCGTTCGCGCAACGCTACGTGCGTATTACGTTTTTTTTCGAATTCAAAACCTCTCTTGCATCGGTGCTGAGAGGCATAGAATGTACGTGGTTTTTTTCTTGTTGTCTCCGTTTATCTTTGTTGTAACACTAGAGAGATATCGCTTTGAAATATTTTCTAGAACATTATACTTTGATTATGAAATGAATGTATTGATAGAAATTAAACTATAACAAGTTCAATTATCATTATCATTGTCCCCTATGTCATGACACAATCAATTCAAAATAAAGTCATCTATTTTTTTATTTTCTCATGAATTTGGATAGAATATTCTATTGATTGAATTATCAACACTAAAGCGATAAAGCTGTATATGCTATTTTGACAGCATATGGTGTAAGTTCTACTGGTTTTAGACACGTGCAGATAAGAAGTGTTTAGAATTTCTACCTCGAAGATACGAAACTGGTTGTGGATCCTCATAGTTAATACAAGTTGTACATTTTCAATGTTTTCCTTTATTTAGGCGTACATAATGATACGTAAGAAGGTACCTAATGGCGCTTCCGATAATGTGCTATTGGACTCCCACGTTTCACCAGCACCAGTTACGTTTGAGTCTCAAGTAAAGCACATGTTTAAGTATATATTTAAATGGTTACATATTTTTTTGAATTAATCCATTGTACAGGGTATAACAGCGAACGTCACTATCGCAGATAGTAACCATTTAATGCCGTCAAGGACAATTGAAGTCCGTTGTGTGCCGCCGTAAACTGTAAAATTCAAATATGAAATTACATAATGAACACCCGGCAGCGTGTAATAATAGTCCATATGTCATTAGCTTTGCCTCATAAATAATTCCGAGCTCAGTATAATTTGGCCAGACCGTCCTTGGGCCCAATGCTCCAAGTGCAGCATCGCATCACTTTCAGAGATTTATAGAACATTAACTACGATTTATTGTTTGTTTATTGTTTTCCTAACTCTTCGTGGAATGCAGATGTTTCGTATGTCGTCCATTTCTTCAGTCGCCACTCTGTGGCAATATTTATAGCGACGGCAAAGTTATCCCTTACCTGTTGATTAGAAATGTTCCGTTTTGATTAATTTCAATAGAGACATTTCTTATTCTTTCATATTTTGTATTTATCTGTAGAATGTTTTTCTTTATTGTACCATTCTCAACAGATAAGATACCGGAGATAGAAATATATTACCCAAACAAATACAGTACTTTAGTGAATTGTAACTATGATTATTTGAAAGTAATATGAGAAAAACGTGGCCAAATGTCACGTTTTAAATACAATGCTCTGAAGAAAAATAATAAAGATACATGTATACAAAAATTCGTATCTTATGGCGTGCCTTAGCGATGTTGAAATTGCGTTCGTAATCATTTCCGTCGATAGAGCGATTAATATGACGAGAGTTGGACCGGTTTGCGGGTTACATAGTAATCGAAGGACAAACTGACAGACGCCGGATTTATTACTATAGATCGATATTACAGATTAATTACACATGTTGAGCCCCCGCCGTTCCACAGGAGACCAGAAGCGACACATCGCAAATGCATATTTCTTTAAACCTTATGTGCATAATAATATAGTACATTATAATACCTCTCAATAATTCATAACGAGATGGAGCCAGGCGTTACAATAATAAACCTTATTTTTATGCCTGAAGCACTTATGGACATGCCTACACGCACAATGTCGGTACTGTCTCCTTTATTCTATGCGTGCATTGTACCGTCATCTCCGGGCATTCCATCGCCCGTCCCCCTAATTTATACTCTAACTGCTCGTAACATGATCCATTATGAACTGACAGATTTCATCAATAATTGAAACACGATACAGTACGCTCGCGTATTGAAATTTAAACCGTGGCTGCAATGTTACATAACACAAATCCGTTCGCACGCACGCGGCCGTCGTAGGTTTAAGTTCTGTAGAGACTGTATTAATGATTTCTAATTAACGCCGCTCGGAAACTATACTTTACACCATTGGGTCAGAGTCTTTTTTCTTTTGATGAACCGAGGGTAAATATGACGTAATGGTTTTAAAAGAAAATTCAGTCACGCCACTACATATTATATTATAGACTTTCACGCGACAGAAAGGTTAGATATCGACGGTGATTGTCGATTTAATATAAGTTTTATTGGAATACTCAATAAGGCGTTAATTTGTTTGCAGTGATTTCGCAGTTGTTATAAAGATGTGTAGACATAAAAGTCAACAAGTGATATTATTTATATCTCGTAGATGGTGCTAGGCATTTAGGGTCATTTACTTTTAGTTGATTTCAGCGGTGTCATGTGGAATGGCATCCTGCTATGCGCTGCACTGACTCACTCCCGAGTATAGAGCTGGTATATCTGTAAATCTGCGCTAATATTACTGAAATGTGATGTCTGTCCGTTTTTATTATCGTCCTGAATCACATGGAACACTTTATGTCCGTTTTGAAATAGAGCTTCGTATAGACATGACTACCTTGTTGCATTCTTCAACTTGACTGACATGTTTTGAATGAAGGTTTATAGTTGTTTTCGTATGATAAACATCGTCAAACTTATTTTGATGTTTAGCATAGATAACGTTTGATAGCGACACAATAGAGATGTGAAAACGCACAAAAAATTTTTGACGCGCGATTTATTAAAATATCTCGATTGTTACTATGATGTGCATATGTGTGTGCATATTGTATGCAGTGATCAAAATGCAGGTGCATGCGAGCGAATGTTTAGAAATTTCTCGCGCATGTGCCGTTAAAAACTTCTGGGAACGGGCCGGGGCTCGTAAAAAGATAGTGTGGCTGAGTTATTTGTATTCGAATATTGTCGAAGCATGTTGAAAAATTCACACTTCACACGTCCGCCGCCGCCGGCGCCGAATCGCAAATGATTGTTGATTGTTGCGCGATACGCGTTCGGAATTCAAAAACGATAATGGCGCCCGAAAATCGGTGCTAACGATAGCGCGTGCGCACTTTCTGTATGTAGTAAATGTAACTGGCGGTTCGTTTGTTAACAGAGTTGATAGTTGTTCTCAGTAAAACACTAGTTTAGTATTTTTCAAAGTAGGCAATACCGCCCCTTCGTGGGCGTTGGAAGTATTCGTGGAGCAATATAATCCCTACAGAACATCGGCGTTGAGATTGTTTAAAAAGATGAAACCGTAGTAATGACAACGGTGAATAATTTCATTTTCTCATATTTCAAATAAAAATTACAACGACTGTTTGTTTTTGTAGTGTACACTTGAAGTCAGAAGTTGGATATGCCACCCTTGATCGCAATAACAATTACTATTTTTGGTGAAAGTTATATTCCCTGACAAATGTCTGATTTAAAGTGGATGGTGGTAATGAAATATCTTTCAAAATTTATCCTATCCTTGGTTGTTATGTCTATGGCATGCAGGTAAAACTGAAGTGATCATTATCTATTCCGGTTCCAGATATGGTTACGGATATAGTGTGTTGTTCATTTGAACGTGGACGAGAGCAGTCGCGGGAAATTCTAGTTTTTATTGTAAACACAGATACCTGTATCGAAATTACATTATTTTGGCATTGTGGCTGGAATACGGCTATAGCTTTTACGTGCAACGGCGCCTCGTTGGGGGTGTCGCGTGTTTGGGTTTTAAAATGGTTTTAACGGGGACAACCAATGCCATCAAAGTTTTTTATATAGGTATATATTTTCTACACACGATTATATATTTCAGTGGTGATATATCTAAAATTCTATGATGGGAAACTCACCTATTTTGATGAAATAGGTCATATTTGGACTGATGGGAGAGTGAGAAGTTTAATAAATCTTTGTTATGAATGTCCCTTGTTATGAATGTCCCTTGTTATGAATCCCAGTTACGAATGTGGGAAACATGGCAGGTCTGAAGGATAGAGGTTATTGGCACTCTGTGCTCTCTGCCTACCTCCTAACGGACCTAACACGATGATATAATCATAATAACAGTTATTGTTACTCAGTAAAAAAGGTTCTAGCTTATTTATCTAAAATAAGTATATTTCCCACCACTTTTATGTCATCATCGTGAAGCTGTGCAAAGCCAAGTGCTAACAGTAATTTTTTATATGTTTTATGAACAACTCTGTGTGTAATGGTGATTTAGATTCATGAATAATTTTACCATTATCTAACATATAACGTACCCTGATTTTTGTAGGTTATAGAACTGTATGATGCATTTACACTACCCTACATTATGCTCATATGGTTTTAACCGTTTTGCGTCCCAAGGCTAGGCACGGATCTGTCGCAAGTGGGGGAGCCTAAAGCGTATTCCACCAAGCTGCTGTTTGGAACAACGTAATAATAATTTGTAAAGTAAAAAAATATCAATATCTACGTACCAAAACACGGCTCGGTGACATTAAAGCGATAGTCAGGTCTCGTGGAATTATAATCGGGACTATAATTGGACGGTAACAACAACGAAATTTGTATAGCCAAAAATGACAGCGGTTGGTTACGAGGTCAAAATATAGGGTGTAGTGCCTGATTGGGTTTTGATCGGTCGTAATTGACCCTCGGCTTACCTGTTTGTTCTTGTGCTCTTTTGTTTTTCGAGCCGCGGGTAACGCGGTTAGTTATTTGTGGAATTGAAAAACTAGTTTTGTGTTATTTGGGCTCTAAAATACCATTAGATGGAAAGGTTCTATACTGAACATACGTTCCTCTTCGATTATTATTAATATCAGTGCTCTAGCTGTTTTCGCCATTGTTGATTCTTTGCAGGGCTAGTTCGTTGCATGTGTTATTATTTATATTCTATATACATATAATTAGTGCTCAGTACACAGAATAACTGTTTATCTTCAAACGCTAGAAAATCTAAAATAATTAGAGAGTTTTGAATTAAGTACTGTCCCAGACTAACTTCAGTCTCAGGATTGTATTTCTGTTTGTACAGGGAATAAATCACTGCGTTTTATTTATTCAGTCACTGGTGGAATTAGCAGTGAATGAAAATAATAGACATTTGTAGGTATTTTATTCCAAATAGAACTTCATTGAACTACTAAAATGGATTACTAAACTATTATTGATAATACTGCTATGTAAAGGCGTTAGGCACAATGCCGAGGCTTTATCATCTTTATATATGTCAAACAAGTTAACGCACAAACTCAAATGTTATATATAAATATGTCTATTCACTATTTGGTTTTTATAACGATATTTATAAAGAAAATCAAACAATTTTTTCATTGTTACAGAAACCCCTCCACCCCCTTACAGTCGGATCGCGATGGACGACGTGAAACCTAAAGGTGAGCATTGATGGTAAAACTGTAAAACTAATGTAAAATTGATTGTAAAACTGATGTAAAATACAGAGTATTTTAGTATTTTATGTAATGCGAGTTAAGGTAAGTTTTAGTATTTCATTATTATGACCTTGGCCTTTACGGAATATTTTAAATATATTCCCGATAGTTGTAAAGTCACGCATAGAACAAATACTCGATCATATTGAATAAATGCTTGGCCGGTGTGGGAATCCAACTCACAATTCCCGCTTAGAGGTTAGGTTCAGTAACCACTGAGGCAATGGACCAGTACAATACATGAAGATGTTTACGTGTTAGGTATATGACGTACATCGAAGTTTTTTCTTAACACTATAACATGAGAGAAAAATAGTAACAAAATTAGATACTTACGTATTCATTAATATGAACGTACACCATAAAATTCTTATATACGTTTGCATCATCAATATATTTTTTTTATTTTTTATTTATTCTGATACAAAAAGAAAATAATACAAATTACATGAAAGGGTGTAAACATAAACTCTTTAGAGTTTTACCGTACACCCTGCAATTATTTTTGAATTATCAGATAACATAATTTAATATTCGCGCCGAGATATTTTATCTCATAATCTTTTTCAAAAACGTCCTAATGTGAAATAGGCCTTATAAGACTTCCAATAGCAATTGCGTGAAGGGTCATTGACCTTTTGCCATGGACAGCTTGTAATTATCCGAGTTGCCACTGCTTTCTATACCCCTAATGTAATGGGGTGAGACCTTGGTCTTCCGTTTACGGGTGAGTTTCAAATAAATCGGCTCAGTGCGCAGATTGGTTTTTGATTGCATTTCAAATAGAACCTTATCACATTTCAATAAGGTCTTTTTTGAATTTCCTACTGTTTTACAAGCGTTGACTTCAGCGCAGTCCTTTGAGCCGAACTATAATAAAGTTTTAAATCCCATAAGGTAACT
>DWDV01003766.1:0-10273 GCA_018245615.1 Mimoniades ocyalus
CGTGCGTGCGTGCGTGCGTGTGTGTGTGTGTGTGTGTGTGTGCGCGTGCGTGCGTGCGTGCGTGCGTGTGTGTGTCTTAAGTTGACCTGTGACTGGGAATAAGAGTGGAAGCTTAGATGCGTCCTGAGACTAGAGGAAGCCTATTTACCCTCGTCTTGGTAGACGTCCTCGTCGGTATCATAGACTTGGCAATGTGAATTATATAAATAAACCTGTAGGGCGACAAGTTATGCAAGACTTGCAGGATGTACTGATCCCAAATCACGCGCAGTCTAGTCCATGAATAATAGACGGCTCATAACACGGCAATAGGGGTAAGCCCTTTTCCACGGTGGCGCCTACAATTGAATAGGTGGATCGTAAGAGTGAACTACATACCTGTTCATCCCTTAGGTGAATACAGGCGTGAAGATTTTATATACTTATATGTATATACAGTAATAAGTATATGATTATAAACCTAGCACAAAATATGTACTCGAGCTCATTACATAAATGTTTGTCGTGAACGAGAATCGAACCCTCATGCTCCCACTCAACAGTCAGGTTTACTAGTCAATGAACATATAGCTCTGTTAAAAATAATGGACTATAATTCTGCGTTGCGTAGTTGCGTAGTTTCTGTTCCGCCCACAATGTCATCACATCGTGAAATAGGACGTAGATTATAAAAAAAATATCGACTGCTCAGTTATAAGAATGACGTACCATTGTAGAGCTCCGTATCGGCGTACTCTTTTGTATTTTAGTACCAATTCATAATTGATCATAAACTTTCTCATGGGGACACACAAAGAGAATACCTACGTAGGCATTTCCACCTTCTGCGATCGTATTCATAAGTAAATTGACTTTCTTCAGGTCATATTAATGTAATGTTACTAGGTTGAAATTATAACGTTATATGTTAGATATAGAGTGACGGTAACGATTAACTGTTTACGTCAAAACGCCGCTCTATGACGTCACCAGAGGGGAGTTTGACGTCAAATAGACTTTTCAGTGTCCAGTAAGTGACATTTTCGTTATTTTTGGACGTAGGCTTTCAATGTTACATGCTGATGCCACCAATGCACATGTCTCCGATCTGCTGATCAGTTCCGATCAAGTTTTAAAGATGTAACATTAAAATTAAAATAGTTTCCATTTTTAATAGGAAATCTATATCCAGCGGTGGAGCAATCACAGTTGATAATGATTAAGTTTTCCACATACCAGATATCCAAATTGCTTTTATAATAATAACATCAAGCCTGCGTTGCCCCCAAAGGGTACGTAGAGGAGTGTACTACACTCCCACCTTTCACTGGTTATAGTAATACGTTGCGTGGGAGAGGGGGTATAATAATACTGGAGGACCGCCTCGTTGGTCGTGTTGGTTGCAAGCGCGACTGCCGATCGGGAGATCCTGGGTTCAAATCCCGGGTCGGGCACTACTGGATTTTTGTAATTTAGATTTTCTAGTAGTGGCTCGGAGTCTGGATATGTGCCCCGGTGTGTGGCAATAGGCTCACCACCTATTCCAAGGTGGGACGTAAACGTAACTGGACAAACATGGGAGTGTTCTACATACATTCCTCTGCACAGGCGTGATGTTACATTATAACAATACAAGAAGCGCCGTCTATAATTTTTCATCATTCTAGGTGTCTACTATATTTTCGGGTATACGGTGCAGTATTTTAGAACGTCCTTGGCATGGCGGCCGGTCGCGAGTTCGACGCTCCGTCAGTCAACGTCCAGCGAACACATCGACGGACGCAATGTTAATGTATTCGGTTCGATTCACATTCGAGACAAATATTTGTGTGATAAGCACTAGTGTTTGTACCTTGTTTGATTGTAAAAAAAAATCTAACATCACGCCTGTAACACCTGAAGAGGTAAGCCAAGTGGTGTGCTACATTAAATTATGTTTAGAAATGGGTATGTAGAAATGTAGCTATACGTAACATCACGCTTTTAATCCCCGAAGAGGTAGGCATAGGAATATAGTACCTACACTCCCACGTTACACCAACTAAGATGGGTGGAGATAGGTTTTGTTTAGTTTTGGGGGCAGATGTTTTGTTAAGCTGTTCCCCGGTTATATCCCGGGATTAAATCCTGTCGCGCTCTCTTTGCAAAATGTGCGTTTTATATTAAATATCACTCGCTATAACGCTGAAGGAAAACATCGTGAGGAAACCAGCACACCTTGGAATTCATAAAAAAATGTTTTCATGTGATTTCGTTCGCGCCACCGTGGCGTCACGTGTCCATATCTTCCCCATAACTTTATCTCACGATAAAAGAGTACCCTTATCCGATGGAAAAAAAAATGGTTGATAACATTGGTGATAACGCTGTTATGTCAATAACCGACGTTATGTCAATAAATTAGTGAATCGTTCAAACGTCTCCCTAACCCCTAATTTCAACTATCTTGACCACATAAATCACACGCTGGCTGATGAGAACTCGGTCTCCGGATTGATTTTTAAGTAAGATGAGAGCAGAAGAATCGCGTCAGTTCCGCCAGGGTAGATGTAATTGGCGCTCTGTGTTTCCTGCCTACCGCGTGAGAGACCAATCGGTTAGTGAATTCGTTGCGATTTTCCAAGATGCATTGTTGACAATGCAGATACGTGCGTTTCTAATAATACCACCGACAGCCGACATGCCCAATACGGCGTCGCGGCGGGAGCTCGGCTCGTGCGTTCAACATTGTAGCGCGCGACCCGCTCCACGCGTTAACACATCAATAAATGATTTCTAATGCGCAGATCTACGAGTACATCTGTGCGTTTCGTTTTTGATAAAATTATGTGCGTTTTGCAAAGATTAGGTATCCATTGACTGCCTTGTGGGCGTAAGATAGTGTTGCCAGCACCAAATTTCAAATAGACTGGCCCGTTGACGGCGCGATGGTGCAGTGGTTAGTGAATCTGATTGTTGCGCCGAGGGTCGTGAGTTCGATTTCCACCCAGAATAAATATTTGTGTGATGAGCACAAGTGTTTGTTCTGTGTCTGGGTGTAAAAAATAAATATATTTAAATATATATTTATATGTATATGTGTAGTTTATCAGCTGTCTGGTTACCACACCACAAGCTCTCCTGACGCTTACTTTGGGAGTTTGGAAACTGCACTTAACGTAATTGGGAAAGTGGCGCGCGAATTTTAATTACGTGATTTTAGCAGAGCGCTTTAAAAATCACGACGTTACTAAAAAACGATCCAGGACATTCCAGGACACTACACAAAAAAACAGGACATGCCCTGGGAGAACAGCGCGGTTGGCGAGGCTAATCTATTGGAAATAATTATTATACCTATTTATAACATTTTTCTAACTTGAAATTCCCAGTAGTGCCCGGTGTATGTCAATAGACTCACCGCCTATTACATGGAATGTATAACACGAAGGTGCAGCATAGGAGTACTGCAGCCCTCTGCCTAACCTTTTGGAGATATAAAGGCGTGATATTGTGTTATGGTGCTTTGTATACATATAGTGCTTAATATCATTATAACTGTGAAGGACAAAATCGTAAGGAAACAGAGTATATAAATTGAAATATAAACATTGTCGACCCTTTTTATCCTGTTAAACATTCTTCACAGAAGAAGTACGTTTATAAAACTTCATATATTTTTATTTATTTAGACTTTATTGTACTACCTAAAGTCGACCCTTTTTATCCTGTTAAACATTCTTCACAGAAGAAGAACGTTTATAAAACTTCATATATTTTTATTTATTTAGACTTTATTGTACTACCTAAAACTAGGTTGTAGATTATGCGAAAGGCTGACTTAGTGCCTAGCGGTATTATTGCCAGTCGACCCTTGGTGATGGTGAGAATTTGGCGCGGTAGGTGGAAACGATAAATAAAAATGTCAATCTATATCTATACATATAATAAATCTGTACCTGGTAGGAGTCTCTGCATAGAAGACATTTTTGAAAAACTATTAGAAGTGTCCATTAGCGAAATAGAAGCCAAAACAATTATTTTTACAATTTTTTTTCCGTGCGTTTGTACACGCTAATCTCGAACGCGGCTTTGCCAGGTCGGGTGCGATTCTCACTGGTATATTGTACTAAACTTCACTAAACATTTAATATTCTTATATAATAATCGGTTCATATATAAAAACCATATGTTAATTGAAAGAATATTGTAATCTTTCTGGATTTAATATTTATTGAATTAAAAATAATTTAAATAATATTCAATAAATTACGCTGAAATTTTGGTTATAATCTGTAAAACTACGATGATTGAAAGGTCATATGAACACAAAAGTAAAAAAAATGGATAGTTTCCGAGATATTAGATTAGAATCCAATGTAAGTTGAGCATACGTACATATGGCCGCGCATATTAATTAAAGTTCAATTTAAGCTGGGCATACGTCGGTCGGGCGCGGCCAGGCCTATATAAAGAAAATCTGGGAAAACCCACAACGTTATCTGTGCCGTAAAAGGCCGAACAATGCACGAAAGCCGTGAACAAGGGGAAAAGGAAAAAATCATAATCGTTTACGTTCCCGCCATTTAGTGCGAGCGAGATAGATATATACGCGTGTGGAATGTTAGAAAACATATTATAATACTTACATACATATTACCTATATATTGTTTTACCGCTTACCTCAGAACACTGTTTACGTTCGAATTCCAGTAAGCTAGGTAAATAGAAAAATTAGATAGAAATATCAGTTTCACCCCGCCACTTTATAAATCAATAAATCTGTTAGTAGAGTTTGCTGACTCATTTGAAATACCCTCATCAAGTTTATGTAATTGTGTGATAGCTTGAAATTCCCAGTAAATATTGACGTCTGGATGTGTATGGAAATAGGCTCAACCACTACCGTGTGGTCTGCGTAACATAACAGGTGAAAAATTCAGTCTTCTACACTCCTCTGCCTACTCCTTCAGCGACAAATAGTCGTGATGTCAACTGTTTATACAATTAAGTTGAACGACCCACCAATTGTCACATCGCACGCAAAGCAGGCAATAGGTAGGTACGAAATGAAATATTCATACATACAAAAGTACATACATTGATAACTATAATATTTGCTTAGGTTCAAAGATTTTATTTGAGTGTGATATGCGGGGTTATCGGACCCAACGTTGTGTGGGCATGCGTAATCCTACAGTAATATTCATAGACGTAACGAAACATCACGCCTGTAATTCCGTATAGGTAGACAGAGTGCAGTACACTCCCACGTGTCACCGGTTACGTTTACATTTCACCATGGAATATGAGTTGAGCATATTGCCAGAAAAAATACGTGATTATAATATGCAACTCAGGCGAAGTCGCGGGTATGAGGTAGTTTTGTGTGGAATATGGCAATAAACTCACCCCTACTTCATAGTGCACGGAAACGTAGCTGATGAAACGTGGGAGTGTAGTACACTCGTCTGCCTACCTCTTCGGGGATTACAGACGCGATGTTGCTATGTTACGTTTTCAAGTTTATTAATATTATTATATAGTTACACTGGTTCCTTTAAGCGGTAGGCAGGAGAACATGCAGCGTCACATATGTATATACATATAACCTTACAAAGTTGGCGTGCATCTAAATTCGTCACTCACTCCATACTCGACCGCTGGTTACGGACACCGTTGACTCCTCCGTTTGCTAGTATCTGACCAATTTGATCAGATAAAATAGGTCAAAATGTTACAATTCAAATACAGTTATACTGTGGCTAACGATCTCTTACAGTGTGTTAAACAATTCGACAGTACGTTTTGTTTTCGTACTACGTACATGTGAACACGAGCTGTGACGTCACGCGCAGGTGTCAAGTAATCGCGCGCGGGTTGCACGTGTGTGACGTCCTTGTGCGTGCCGTTCGTTTCTAGAACCTTCTGCTCCGTGTTTCCATCTAACTCTTTACGACGCCTTGAACTTCGCCTCCCGCTCATTTATAACCGGTACTCGTGTTTACTACAGTTTTATAGGCGCATTGATTCATTTCATGTAATTAAAAGGGACATGATTGTACCTTGGTTAGTTTCTAGTTTGTAGTATTTAAAAAAGCAAAAAAGAATTATGGATATTGTACGTTTGAAGTTTGAATTTTATTCTTACTTTTCAATTAAAACTGTTTTCCAATTGAAACGTTAGATTGGCGACAAATTCGAATTCTAATTTCAAAATTTAAACACAGTCCGCGGTGTCATCGCATTTCGCTTACAATTCGTCATCACACCGCCGAAGTATTCGCAATGCGCCGATCTGACTCTTGAGTCATACTTAATACGATTACACGGTCATCTTGTTCTTGCCGTATAATGGTTGTTTATAAAAAAAAGTACTAGTGAAATCATCGACAGTTTAGTCGGTCTTTGTTACTTTTTTATTCTATGTACGAGTATACATGTACTTTGTGTAATGCCAGTCAGTAAAGTAACTAAACTATTAAAGTCTATGGAATGGGTTGGTGAGGGTTGATATTATGGTTTTTTTTTTCTATTAATGAGTGCGTATGCGTATGAAATCGCATTAAAGTAAAATCGCGCCATTTTGATTTTAATGTGACGTCATAATTTAACAAAAGAAATTACGATAGAGGTGTTGGAGGCAAGATGCAAAGAAAGGCTTCACCTTTCTTTTAAATGCTAGGGTTTTTTTTATTCGTGATAATCAGTTTTACTGGAGCGATACTGGTAAGAGTTTAAAGTGGGTAGGGCGAATATAGATTCCTAGTTGATAAACCGTGACCTTGAATGCTTAACATTTTGATAAGTGGCCCGTATCCACAGGTCAAACGATAAAAGGGTTCATGATTATATATCTACTATATGTATATGACTATAGGGACTATATGTATATGACTGCTTCGTTGGTCGTGTTGGTCGGGCACTACTAAATTTTTCTAAATTAGATTTTTTTTGTGGTGGCTCGTAGTCTGGATATGTGCCCAGTGTATGGCAATAGGCTCACCATCTATTCCATAGTGGGACGTGAACGTAACTGGTGAAACGTGGGAGTGTTCTACATTCTTCTGCCTACCTCTTCGGGGACTAGAGGCGTGATGTTACATTATGATTATGATGTAAGCGTAGTTAAAAATAATAACAGTAATAATTTTGTTTCTGTTCCTGTGTCTCTACATTACCAGATTACCACACATATATATTTTATAGAAACACAAGCATTATATTTTACACAAACACAAGCATTATGTTGTACACTAGTACCCATTATAAGATTTAACACGTGTTGTGGGTACCACCGTTGTCGTAGTCACATTGATACGTAGAATACTCATACGATGGCTGGAAATGGTTTGATCCTCCCAAAAAGAATCTCTTCTTTAATTCTTCTTCGTTCTTCTTTAGTTCTTTAGTTTAGTTAGTAGTTCCGCGAATAATCGAAAACAGGCGTATTTATGACGGTCGTACGGCGTTTCACAAGGAGCGCCTCGTGCCCCGCTATGTTAATCAGAGAATTCTTATTCACCCACTGGTCAGGGGGAATATAATAAATACGTTATGGCGTAGTGAAGATCTGGTTAGGTATTAGCGATTATTTGAAAGGTCACAGCGTACTTACTGATACTCGAACCGACCAGAACTTAGTCCATTTATATTCAGTGTTTTTTTCAATTGCCACAGACTCGCATTTGTTGATAATATCACTTGATGGTAAGCGGTCTGTAGCTTATAATGTCAAATTCAAATTTAAATTCAAATTGTTCTATTCATTATAAGGTATATACATACACTCAATGAAGGTCATATTTTTGTCATTGTACTTCGGCTTTGTGCGCCTCTCAGGCTATAGTAGACCGGGAGAAAAAAGCCGGAGAAAAAAACTCCCAGCACTCTATTAGTTGTAGTAGTAGTATTCTTCAGTTGTAGTATTCTTGTTTAGAATATGTCTATTTACTTCCGTCTCAGATAATTTCAAGCTTATTTTCATTTAGGAAAATTTTGTAGCATTGTAATGGATTTCGAATCGAAGACATCATTCCTTGTCTTTATTTTGTTCAATAGTTGGCGTTTGGCTACGATCCAGCCTAATCGGAAGCTCAAATACGTTCGTTACCGAGCCGCGTGCTTAGAAAACCCTGGCGTTCTTTCCTCCTTTCACCCCGAGCTTGTTATAGCTTTGTGAGGCCTATAGGGCCAACGTTAAGTCAGTATATTATATTTATCATATACTTGTCAGGAAAGACAGATATCTAGTGACGATAAATCTACAAACTTAATGGGCGTCAACATCACGCTGATGTAAATTCTATCCATCATTGTATTCTCACACATGAGAGCGAGGGAAGGAGCGAACGAGCCGAAAGAAAAAGGTTTTGAACACTTTTCGATGACTTTTCAATTGTGTTGCTCTATAGAAATTTAGCGAGAAATGGTACTTTAGTGACGCTCACATGTCGTATGTGATTGTCTTCATCACGATTATAACATTCAACGCTTTTATAGTTTCACAAACACGAGTCTCCTCACAAAACGCTGGGCGGTTAAGCCACGGTCTGGCGAGCCACTGGCCTCACTGGTTAAATGCGAATTGTTAGACCTGTATATGTTTACTTCGTTCGATACTTTCATCTCATAACGAGGCTCGTGATTTCAATATACGATCTGAATCATTGCGAGACAAAGAGCGTTGGGGCGCGGTGCGGGCGACCTCCGCATCACCTGCGTAGGACGGGTGACTTTGCAGGAGCATTGACTCGAAGTACAACAGCATCTTGTAGCTGAGGCTCTAGGAGCGCAGTCTACAGGTACTTGGGGCTTAAATGACACACTAAAAGTGTCCCACTCTAGACTCTAAAAAAAAAGGCTCTAAAGAAAAGTTTTTGTACTCGTTCAGGACACCAGTACTGTTTATTCGCCGCCTCTTAACACGCTTTCTGGTCATAATTGTACATACTTTAAAGTGTTGAGATTCGAATTAAATTGAGCCCACAATAACGCGTGACGTATACGATCAATGGACATTACGGGAACGACGTATTATGCGCTTCGTGTCACTTTGCAAGAGACTTACAATAATTTTGTTTAATTTACATCGGTTGCAACAACAATTGCATATCGTGAAAATAACAATAACTCAGTCGTACGCATCTATACAAAAAGACCTGTGTAAAATATACTAAAAATCATTTCTAAAAAACATTTTCCTCATTTATAAATCCTTAAGGCCACTACGAGCAGCCAAATGTGATGCCATGAAAAGGAACTGATTCCTTTACAGACAGACTATCCCACGACATCTCGGCTAAGCAATCTTATCTGATATCAGAAAATACTTCTGACCCAGAATTGAAGTGTTGATATGACCAGGAGCGTACCGAGGATGTTCAAAACAAAAAACATTTGTGTTTATAGGAAAATTATGTAGCTTCGTTCAAACAGTTCTAATGGAGCATGTTATTGTTACCTTGTATTTTCCTTGTGATAATCTTGAATATGGAATGAAAATAATCTCAATGTTGTTGCAACTGGAATGCATTATATCGTCAGATGCAGAGACTTTAATGTCTGCGTTCGCCTCGCGAGGGGTTCCCGGAACGTTCAGCCACAAATAGATTACAGGAAGTGTGTTGTTAGCTGGTACTTCCTGAAATGTCGTATTTCTGCTCTCATGTAACTTGTCGTAAAACTTGTGGATGTGTGGGCCGTCGCAGTCCAGGCGAGAGGTCTGGACGCTCCCGTGGGTCTCATCGTCATCGGTGATGTCGTGCCGCTGCTGAACGGGAGTCTCACAGTGTTAAGGCTATAAATTTTCCCATAATTTCTGTTTACTGCATCTTTTTTTATTAGACCGATCCGTTTTGGTCAGGCGGTTATTAAGTTTGATTGTTGAAATGAGGGTTGTGTCAAATTCTCATCCGAATTAAATATTTTATTTTTGGCCTTAAGTTTACTTTCTGCATCTGAATGTAGAAAAATATTTTTACGATTATATATTATCGTTTATCAGCTCACGGGCGCTGCCTACTTTCGGATCAGATGGTCGTGTGTGGAAGTGCCTAGGAATTTTTTATTTATTATGATATAGAATTTCCATAAAAGAAAATGCATAAGAACTGTTTTCAAAAATTCTTGGCACGAAACCCTATGTTCATTAGGGAATTCTTGTCAGGAAACATCAAAGTGAACGCAAAACATATATGAATAAAATATTCACTTTAGTGTAATTTGTCTTTTTTAAAAAGTAACTTCACGCCTGTAATCCCCGAAGAGGTAGGCAGAGGAATGCAGAACACTCCCACGTTTCACCGGTTACGTT
>DWDV01003767.1:0-10273 GCA_018245615.1 Mimoniades ocyalus
AAACAAAAAGTTTCAATGAAATGAAAAAAATTACAATATAAGTGTGTGTGAGTGTGTGTGTGTGTGCGTGTGTGTGTGCGTGTGTCTCTGTGTGTGTGTGTGTGTGTGTGCGTGGGTGTGTGTGTGTTTCAAAGACCTCAGTCCAGAATATAATTAATTATTCTATGAATATTATTTGTCCAATTGATAGTAATATTTTCAATTAATTGTTACATTTGCAATTAATTTAAAAAATGTAAAATATTTTATTGTGTCTATTATATAATTAAAAATTCATATCAATACAAAACGCATTTCAGTAAATAAAGCATCGCTATAAATTTTGCAAAACATATCAACGATAAAACTTATATGGCCAATCAAAAACCCGTAATATCGCTTTTGTATGCAAAAATTATTAACGCGTAACATGAAAACGTCATCAATATACAAATGGATTCCAAACCGCCCTCAGGCGACAGATGGTGAGCCCTGCTCTCATATTTATATTATTTCAAAAGATGTTGTGTTTTTTTTAACAACTATTCAAAACATTAAACCAACAAACATAATCGCGCACAAAGCCGGTGGCGATTTAGCCGCGACGCAAACTTTTGTTCGAATATTTGAAAGGAGAAATTTTTCGAAATGACCCACACGAGCAAATTGTCGGAACTCAATGATAGTATTATGCAGGCGAAATTGAATTACAACATTAAAAATGGTATGCGTACCTACAAATAATATGTCTCCTCGCTCATAAAGGCACTGTAACGAATGTAATTTATTTGCGGGCGTAAATAATGGGGGCGGAATATTATAGTAATAGTAATGAGGTTTAATATTTCTGTATTACTAAGGATCTTCATCCAAACGAAACATGGTACCTAATATTATTTTACTTGATGCAGTAATTCTAAAACTTTTGAACAATATTAGAAGCAAATCGATAGAAAAAATATCGATTAATTTGCTGATAAATGTAAAAACAGATTTTGAAAATTATAGAACGTACAAGAAGCAATGGTACCTAAATTTTCCTAATAACAATTAGAATTCGAAAAAAAGCAAAAAGTTCGTTACCAATATTTCGCATACATCCCCAACCCATATGGCTTTATTAGATCACATGGCGTTTAATGTGGTTCATTTCAGATCCCATGGCGCCAAACACATGGTGTTAAACGCCGACGTGCTATAACATTTCAATAAACACTTTTACGATTGTTAAAAAAATGAATAGTCCAACTTTTTCCCCTTCGCATCGTAAAGTTTGTTTACCCTTAGAACTTGTCCGGATGACTCTAAGAAAATAGTTTTGCTACCGATCTATGCTTTGTTGTGTTTTTTTTTTGCTTTCCACTGCTTCATTTGAGGGTTTTGCCGTTTTAAAGACATATGTTCTGCCGTCGGTGGTTTTGAATAAAAATCCATTACAGCTTTTGCTTCATTGCAGTATAAAACGTCATAAAATATTATTTTTATTTTATATTCAATAATGTAGTATATGTATATAGTATATGTATGTATAGTGAAGGTTTGTGGACAGAATATTCTAGAGTTTTAAAAATATGTAAAACATTGTAGCCTTAGTGGTCGTATTATATTTAAATAATATTAAGTAGCTAAGCTAGCAAGTATTTCTAATGCAAGCATATACAGCTGCTTTTAATACGAACGCACTCTTCTTATCTGTGGTAACAAATACCCAAATAATTATACCTACTGAGTTCACTAGGGTAGATCTTAAGTTTTACAACAATGATTGTGCCTTGAAAATGTTTATTTTTAATTATTAAATTGGCTTTTTTATCTATGTATCATGCGACACGTGCCAAATGCATAGTTATATAATCAGTACGTTGGTTAGGTAACCAGTTAATTAAATATTTTTTAAATCTTCAAATGGTTAGTGTGTAAACTTCTCAAGATCACTTAAAACAACAAACCTATTGACAGAGTTGCGCAAATAGACGCAACGCGAGACATAAAACGGCCACAACACAGGTAGTCGTGCAGATATCGCCTCGGGTGTACTAACATTTATTCATTGTAAGATCGAAATTGCAATTGTTTTCTCATTTTTTTCAAGATTGAAATAATTTTTCTACCCTAGTGCAGATGTAATAAAATTTAAATAAATGCAAAGAATATTATCATTAAAAAAAATGTACAAGAACATGTTCTTTGTTGTAACTTTCGTTT
Organism: Mimoniades ocyalus; assembly: GCA_018245615.1. Lineage (NCBI taxonomy): Eukaryota > Metazoa > Arthropoda > Insecta > Lepidoptera > Hesperiidae > Mimoniades > Mimoniades ocyalus. Next base: position 2,185 of record DWDV01003767.1, read on the forward strand.
TCTCTCGAGTCAATTAACGTAAGCTATGATATTGATAGAAGATTCGTGTAAACTATTAAATATCTGTGTTCAATAAAATAGTCATCTGTCGTTTAAAAGATAATTTATTTTATTCAGTTCATGCACCGTAAATGTCAGGTTAAAATCTCGGTTGTCGGTCATTATTTTGTGTCTCAGGCGTTGCTGTTTGAGTGGTAACATTAATTGGTACTTGCAGCTGTTCAAGAGTGGCATTAAAATCTTTGAACACGATGATAGCGGAGATATAGAATCCCGGTTCTGGTCAGTCAGTATCGTAAAAGTTAACAATAGCAATAAAAAAGCTAAAGTTATATCCAACAAGACTTAGCTTTACAACACGAATTTCGTCCTTAGAGTGAAATGAGTCTATTGTTCACTGTTTTATGGTAACAAACCCTTGAATATCGAAAGTCGTTCTGAGCCCAGCGCTATTTTTGAAAAATATTGTATCACACGTTAATAATGCTATAAATTTTGTCACATCAGAAGCATCCAATGGACGATGGATAATTTTATGTTCTTATTTATAAGATGTCCAAAATTTGTAGATGACATAAGGGAAGACCAATTACCTAACACACACGTAGTCCTGTACAAAAAAAATCGCTAGGTTTGTACAGCACAAATTTAAAGGCCCAATCAATCATTACACTAAGCAACTGGCCAATACCTGATGCCGTTTCGGTTTCTTTACCTGGGACTTTATAGCGAATAAAAAAACGCCGACAATAACATTGACGTGTCTATAAAATTTTGTGATGTTTCAATTTATAAACTCGCAGTAACTTTACAATCGATCGCCGTCGTTGAGGGTCTTGGAATCAATTTGTTCACGGAAATACTTAGAAATATTCCTGCGGCAAAAGTTTCTAACTCAATTATCTACAAACTGGCCTATTAACGTCTTTATCAAAGGCCTTTAATGGGATCGTCACAAAGCGTGGAATTCATAAACGCTTTTCGATAAAAGAGTCAAATTGTTAAACAATGTATTCTCAGTTTATTTTGTCGGATTCACCTGAGCACGGTTCATTGGCAACCAATCCTCCGTGTCTCCCACATTCTTGCATATAGAGTAAGTTATAACTTACCATCTGACGCTATCTGATAAACCGTCCACAAGAGTTTTGGGAACTGAACTTGACAATTCATTCTCAAATGTCCAAGTTCACGAAGTGTGAACAGTTTAAGGATTTGTAATAAATGACATGGAAGACAAAAATTTTCATCGGTTCAAAACCCTTAGGGATTGTGACTTCTTGGAAATTATAGATTCCTATCAGGTTTTCGCTTTGAGTTGCGACACCGCTAACAAAGTTCAGAGTAGTACCTGTTTTATTTTTTTAACCAACGTATCCTCTGCGTCAGTGGGCATCGGTTGTCATGATGTGTGAGAGAGATAGCGGATAATAGATGGCTACTGATGACTGTCAACTAAGGTTTCGGTGTCACAAAGATTCGATTTACGATCCAATGTCGGTGAGGTATCCTTGCAGCAAAGTATTATTAGGTGACGCGCATATTGATTTATCTTTAGTGCTCACTGAATGCGATGACAGTTACAGATGATTAATTATATATTAAAAATGCTTGATAATGTAGTTGTTGATACATATAAATTATAAGTAAACAGTTAACAGAATGTTCGCGGTAGTGTTAATAATAACAGTTGGTGATTTGTAGTTGGTAAATGGTTAAGTACACCGGCCACTATGTAGGACGAACTCACAATTGAAGATCAATAAATGATAAATGTTATCTCTATAATCTTTCAGACCCGTTGTCGAGCATTTCCCCACACATATGTCGCACGGGTTAACGCTCTTTTGTTACCGTATCAAAATTAAGATAATGGATAATGTCCGTCCAAAATTCTACTTTATTATTAGCCTCGTTCCACGCCAGCTGTCGTGTTTTGTAATATTTTTTTTTGCCCATTGGGCAGTGACCGCCCGTTATAGATTGGTGCGGTGCGGTCCCATAAAAATAAACAGGTAATGTGAAATTGGTAATGACTTTATTAATTTGATGGTCAACGAACATGCATGTGATCAGACAATTTGAAATTATGATTTTATATTATCCGAGTGTGCCTCGCTCAATGCTTTGAATGAGCTTTGCGAAAACTGTTGGTCCAATTTTCAGGCTCCGTCGTGTTCGCAGTCAGCTCAACACGAGACATGGAAAAATAAGCTTTTTCCTGATATCCACATATTGTTAATATTGCGCATTGTCAAAATGTTCGCAGCGTCGACAGATGTCATAACAGCGGCGCTGTTACCCGATGCTTGTTTGTTTTCTTTCCATCCAAATTCCCAAAAAGTCCCACCGCGAACGGATAAGTGACGTGCAGTGAAATGTTTTGGCTGACGCAACAAATAAATATCACAATTCTTTTATTCGGTCAATCAACATAATAAAACTAAACTGTTTCAGTTTGGATTTTGTCTTTAGCGTTAAAAGTGTCAGTAATATACAAGTATCAGTAACATACAATATGTAGTATTAATAAGGTGATTTGTTGATGTGACATGTTCCATTTTGCCCAAATTTGTTCGCAAGTGTTGTACCGTATCGAATTTCATTTGTTTAATTGTGGAACCAAATATTTGTTTCGATTCTGTTGATGTCGTTAGTTCTGTTCGCGTTCTGTCAATACGTGTGCGTCCAGTAATAAAGGACAGCTGGCAAGTTACGCGGCGTACGAATTAGGCTCTTATTCCGTCAGTATTATTCACACTTTCGAATATTAACCAAATGTACGAATTGACAGTTAGTAATCGACTGTGCAATTGACAGGTTCTAATCAATTGAATGTAGCTATATAATTCTGTCTAATTAGTACAACACCACATTGTAATCAAGTCTCAAACTGACGCCTTATTAATTCTACTTTGTGTTCAAAGCAAATCGTACCTACTATCTATCTTATCTCAATGTAAATGACACAAGCTTCTACCTTAAAGGTACTGAAGGGCTTTGAATCCCCGATTGTGAAAATTATGATTCATGTTCATTAATTAATACGTTGCGTTATTGATTCCATAACGTGTTTTCACTTTACGACGATTTCAATGATATTCTCACAATCAGTTTCTGCATAATGATGACACAATAATACTGCAAGATTGAGTTAATTTTTTACTATTATTCATAGCGTTAAAGAATCAAGCGGAGTTTAAAAATCATCATATTTACTTTGAGAAGAAAATTTAAATCTGGGTCATATACAGTAATACTCAGCTTAACATATAACCTGATATATCTGATACACGGTCAAGTATTTGCTGAATCAACACGATCGAGAGTGAAGCGATCTGTCCGAAATCCACTTCAGTCGAAGGGTCTTGACCTCTTTACGCCATAAGCTTTACACTAAAAGTAAACATTTCGCGATTACCATGATTTTCAATATCTCGAAAAGAATAGAAATATAGATACTAAATTTATGTTTGCCTAATATTAACAGTATGACATATGTATATGAATGGACATCATGAATCAGAACGAAGTTAATGGTGTCTTATACTGTGCTTTTAAATACATACTTAGTGGTAAATAGACGTAATTTTTTTTCGCAATTCTTTCCTAAAATTGAATTTTCCATTCAAACTTTTAAACAAAAATTCCTAACTTTTGACGTACGTGCAAAGTTCTTCGTAGAGCAGAAATAGGAAAAAATTCTATACTTTTTATGATACACTAACGTTTGACCGCAAAATTTAATTCAACCGTAAAATGAAAGCGAGTTCAGGATATGCTTTAAAAAAAATGTAATTTCGTCCTTATTATGAGCATGAAATCATAAAGCGAAGGAGAGCTATGGATGTAATTTGTTTTATAATTACAGTAACATATCATTTATTTAAAGATTTGAATTTTTAACCAAAAAGTCATGAATATAAACTAAAATATAATTATTGCTTTTTTAATCAGCTTAATAAAATTATACCACATAGGAGCTATGACGTTAGACAATGGTACAAACTTTAATAAGATGTAGATATTAAAATTACTAGTAGATATTAAGATGTAGATTTGTACAAGCATATTAATTCGTACGCGTCTGATTCATATTTTATGATGCCTGAGATCATCATCATCGTCGTTGTCATCGCCTGTCCCAGTACATTCTTAGATATAGGCCTCCCCTAGAAGGGGTTATGTTCACAATCCCCAACCGGGAGAAGCGGGTTGGGGCTGTCTCAGGTACAATAAAAATAAATTATGGTGTAGTAATTCTTTTACAGTTACATTAGGATCGTAAAATTTAAGTGTGTTAGATAGTGAATCCTCTTTTAAGTCTACATTATTACTTTTATTTGTCATGTGTAAGCACGACCTGTTTCGTTTACCCCTATTTAAAATAGGCTCATTTGACATTCAACCGTTAGCATTTTATGAATATATCGTCTCTTAAGTTACGTTGTATTAAAATTAATCAATAGTCTTAAGTTCTTCTTCACCAAGGAAGTCGGTAAAACTTACAATCATTTTCGTGACATGCAGGACACTATAAGGGACAGTTAGACGGTCCGGCCAAAACAATTATCTAATTCATCTTTAAACACGACGTTTTCACAAAATTGTATCCAAACGTCGCACCAACAATAAATTATTTGTAAATAGACGAGCCGTTTCACAATAAATATCTGATCTAACACCGTCTTCCTGCCCACGCCCATAATTCAGGGAGAGTTATTGGTATAAATTAAATAAACATTTCAAGTGGGACATTTACAACGAATGTTGGAGTCACTGCGAAAATTATTTATAGAAATTCTCATATACCAGTACTGGGCTAAGTTAATTGGGTGCAGAAGATTCCATAGATATAAAACGATCAATATGAATTAGATTCATATGTCTATAAAAGATAGAATCATCTCGGTCGATAAATTTTAAGTATAGTTGTATTGATAACTAGTTATCACGATTTGATTTAAAGAAATTTTAAGCTCAGCGAATCAATGGAAGTAATTTTACTGGAAGTCTTTGGATTGTAAGCAAAATAGCAAAAGAGCATACTTAGTAACATAAATACATAGTAACAGAAAGAAATCCAAACTTTTGTAGCAACAGTAGCCAGTTTTATTTTACTCGATAATTTATTACACATGAATAATACATAAGTTAAACTTAAAAAATATTTTTTATCTAACTCACTAAATACCGCATTAGCGTATTAATGCCTAACAATATGAACTTAACCATGTCACTAAATACGCTTAAAAATAAAAGATAAGATGCCATAAATGCTTGTAGAATATTCCTGAATAAAAACTGTGTATTGGAATATTGTTACATTAAAGCCAGTCGGTAATGCAATTTGAGTAGGAGGTAAACCTTTGTCTGATTCTTATACACTTAGATAAAGTTGGACGCGATAAAAAGCCTGATTTTATGATACGGAAATCTCAAAAACATTGTGCATCTTGGGTGGTCAAGTAGCTCGCTACACGTTTCTTGGACTAATAAATTGATGTGTGCCTTACTCCAGTCCAGCCGCTCCTATTGTTTGTTTTCCTATCATGCCACGGAAACCTCATTACATCCACATCAACGGAAACTGTGTATTGTTATCGTTGGGGAATATATAATTGTTGTTTGTACATGTGTTCGCTGTTCGCCGAGTTCGAATGTGCTTTCATCGGTACCAAGTATCTATTTACGTTACTGTATTATCTAAAGCTCTAAGTAGAGTACAGTTTGTATCCTCCGATTTTTTTAATAACATCTAACATAAAGAGTTACTTTAAAAACTTCAATTACACATTTGTTATACGTAAAGTTCTCAAACTATTGTCCATATTTTCTGTATCCAACATATTTTAGTGTATTTCATAAATTAATAACGATTGAAGAAAACAAATGAAAGCAAATTTTTTTTCTGCAATCACGAGGATAATTATAAGTTTCCCGAGAAGGAAACAATCGAAATGTTATTCAATTAGCTGTACATTGGTAACGGTAAGAAAGCCATACCTTTCCAGTTTCTCAGAATCAAAAGCCGTCTTGTATGTCGCCGTCAGAATGCCGTCGAGTCGACGTGATATTTCATCTTCCCGACATCTGTCAAGTCAAACATGATCAACTTTGTCGTAGTATCACAGAGTTTTTCAGGACGCTCGCATTGCGGCTTGCGTCATGCGTTATGTGCGGCTTGATATTTCACTAGCAGCGTGCTTAACAAAATGTTATATTAGAAACAGAACTTCATCAGCATTTGCATCAATTAAATTGTTGCCTCTTACCTTTATACCATTTATTCATAATAAGCAATTTTGATATTATGTTTTGCTTAGTGCTTACGTCGTGTAGTCATAAAATATTTTCTTTTAATTTACTATACGTTAGTGAGAATTAATTTTCAATTGCGCTCACTAAAAAGGATTTTCTGCATGTTTTATCTCAATCAAAATTAACAGAAGTACAGTGAGTCATCCTTGCAAGACGCAGTCATAAGCCGCACGGTTCGTATACACGAGTACCATTATTAATTTCTCTCCACTTTAGATTATTGGTTGTGATTGGCTTATTTCCGTGTCAACTTTTTTCACTTCCGCGGATAACTGAAATAGGTCGCGACGATTTACTTTGGTCGTTTTATTTTATGTTTACGTCTTTCGAAAAGATTATCTTAATATCTGTTTAGATTCTTTTAACAGCGTGTTCAGAAATATCGTTGTGAACATTTTACGACAAAGCTTTGGTTTCAATGATACAAGAGCTAAATTGTTGTTACGTATGCAGTGAGGAAGGTTTAGTTCCTTGATCCTTTTATGGTTCAAGGCCATAATTTACCACGTTGTCTGTGTGTCTATAAACCTCACATACCTTCGAAAATAATTTTGCAATACAGTTTTCCTCAAATCATTATACTTCCTTTTACAACAAGCGATGATGTATCTTTAGAGCACATATTATTTGATGTATTTAGAGTTGTGTGCAAGGATTCTAAAGCTTAATCAAACAACAAATCACACAATGATGTGAATTTACATGGTTAACTTTTAGATTGTATGACACAAATATTTTAATATCCATCTCAATGTATTTTATATGTCACAAAAAAGCCTAGGTAGAACCTAAATTTGAAAAGCTGGGCTAGTATTTATAGTGCAAAGAAAATATGTTCCATATTGATGTTATTGATAAACTGCCAGCATCCAATGTTCAACCAATACTTCATTACCAAATGTATTCATAACGCTATTCGTTACATACGCGCTGATGTATTCAACATAGATAATGTATTGACAGCGGCAATTTGTTTTTTCGTCTCTCTATTTGTTCACCAATGAATCTTTTGTCGCATTATTAATGGTAACGCAGTATTATGTTGCTTATCGGGTATCTATTTATTTCGATGTAATAATGATCTGTGAATTTTATTGAGTTGGTATCGATGTAATTCTATATTCATGACTCACATAAAAATTGATGAGATTTCTATATTGTCTCATCTTTGAATTAACAGGCAATGCCAATAAAGAAAAGCGTTGATGAATATCATATAAATCATTATCGATAAAATATAATAATAATATCTTTGACATCATCTAATATTGAGTCATCTGTTATCCCAATTTAGGCAGACTCTGGGGTATGTTGACCAGATAGCTAATAAACTAAATATAAAAAATATTCAAGAAATACTTGTGTTCATTATAAAAGCACAATATCTAAATCATTTTACACCCAATAATGAAACACATATTCCTGCTTATGTATAATACACAATTTCTTCCATTGTAGATATTGAACTCACAACCCCCGTATCAGCTGTTAGAGACATCAATATCTTGAATACAATAGTCATTTAATATTGTAATGCACCTACGGGTAAACTCCAGTATAAGTTTAGGACTGTGAGTTTTAAGTGTTATTAGTTTTTTGTTTATAACTATTACTGTCATCCGTGAAAGGTGGCTGTAGATATTTCTGTAATAGAATTGGTCATTGTGGAAAGGGTAAAAAAATATGTGTACTATTAGCTATTAGTCCAGAAGTAAGGATTTTGCATAAAGAAACAAGTATTTTACTCAAATAAACATTTATTAACATT
>DWDV01003768.1:0-10271 GCA_018245615.1 Mimoniades ocyalus
CGACGGTATGCGGCCACACATACCGTCGTCCTTCCCGAGGTTGCTAGCTAAGAAGCGGTTCGAACTCCCACTCTAGCCGCTTGCAACCTCGGAAGATTCCTTTTATTCGCCTCTTACGGCAGGCAGGAGATACCGTAGCTCTTATTCTGGTCTCTAACTACAGGAACAAAGAAACCTGGCCTGACACTATTATGGTGGCATTTTTAACCAGACAAGCCTTAATTAGCCTTTTCACCACCTACTACATATTGGGACATAAACGTAACTGGTGAAAAGTGCAAGTGTATTACACTTAGTTACCTCTTCGGGGATTATAGGCGTTATGTTACGTATACAAGCGTTATTTATCGTCACCATATGTTTTCGTATTCGATTACAGCATGAGACGATTGACTACTAATTGTAGGTAGGTATTATAAGTAGCTTTAAAATCTTCAATTATCGTTTCTTCTGAATAATTCAGGAGTTGTAAATGTTAGATTCGCCTATTTGATTTCCATAAGGCATAGGCATACAATAAAAATACAATTCAACTAATTTCAAATAAATTCAACAATTCAACAACAATAAATAACAACAATAAATAATTCAACAAATAAATTCCATAGGCATACAATAAAAATACGCTTTAGCGTATTATACTGGCTTGATCGTGGCGACCAACTTGATTATCTTGAGAAATCTTTACGTCTCCAGACGATGCGTCGCGACAAATTCCGACACGTCGCGTCGCGGTAAGATGATAAGAACGGAAAGTCCTATTTAGTTATTATACAGATAAATTTAGTGAATAGCCATGTATTTATAAAGGTGTGGAGAAAAATACATTTATTTCACTTTTAATGAATTTTTCCGGTACTAAAAGTTACTTATGCAGTCTCATTGCGTTTCAATTTAGGTTTTAGACTTGACCCGCAATTTATAACAGTAACAATTATAGAGCAAGACGAAGCGGCTTAATTCTAATTATTAAAATAGTAATCAAAGGTCGTAAAGTAATGTTATACATATGTATATGTTGTGTAATTATGCTATATTTTACGTTGACGTCCAATAAACAAATGAACGAATATTTTACACAACTAAATCCTTTTAGTTTCCGAACGAAGAGTATTAACAGTTCATTACTATTTCAAGGTGAAAGAACACCAGCGAAGTAATATTAAACATACCACTGGAGGCGTTTTCTGAGGCGAACAGCGGGGCGGCGTTGTAATCTGTAATCAAAGAAAAACCAAAAAGTTAATTATGCCACGTAGTTAGAAATAAAATTTTACAAATAAAATTACGCGTATTTAATGTTTAATTAGAAATAACGTTGGATATTATTGTGCCTAGAAACTGTTTGAAGTGAAACCTTTGGTACCCTCTCTAGGTATGTATCAGATTTCAATCGATGATCGCTTACGGAACTGGGTCATGATGCTTAAAAATATTATTGAACATTACATATACAATAATATTTTAATGCATCATGCATATACTGCAAACGTAATTTGATCCAAGCAATGTCATATTAGCTAGCAAGTGGGTATTCGTCTTTGTCTTTACATAGGTTTTGATGTGGATCATATAATATAATAATATATTCTTAGAAAAATGTTATACCAGTTGTCTGACCATAACACACTCTGCTTACTTTGGGATTAGATGGTCATGTGTGATTAGATGGTCATTTATTTTTATCAATTTATCAAATTATTTTGCTCACTGAAAATCATATGAGGCGCTTTAATTCCATTCGAATTAACACGTGGATGAGTTTACGTCTAGGGTTGTACTAATGGGGTTCCTTTATGGAGCTTTGACGATCTATAAATTTCAATTAGCAAAGTGGAATCGTAGACGTGTCAATAATGGTCCATGAAACAGCGCGAAGGCCGAGAGGTAAATGACACTGGCTTGCGCAACTGGCAGTCAGCAGGCGTTCAATCACCGCTAGTTTAAATTGAACTATTTAATACTTATGAAGCCTTAGTACTTAAGACTCGTTTCATTGGGAGCTCTCTGTTGCAATGACACAATTTAATTAGCAACTAACGATAGCATCGGCAGATTGTTTTAATATACATATATATCTACATAGGTATATATTTCACACATGTGTAGGTGTACATTTGTGAATTAATATTTCTGTTTAACACGTGTTAATATTAAAACTTTTTGTTTCTAGAGACTGTGTTAAATTTTGTACATTTTGTAGTTTTAGTAAATGTGATGTATGATTTCAAGCAACGGAACAGCGGGACATTGTAGCGAGAAAAGCAACATTAATTTTTATTTATTGGCGTATTGTAACAACTTACCATAATAAATTCGCAACAATGTATAAAGCGGAACGAATTTACTCTGTTGTAAATAGACGACAAATTAATTAATGCGAACATTAATTCATAGAATTATTTTTAGCTTTAACATTTGCAGGCGTTTGGCATCGTAAACTTTGTTGCCATATGTATGAATATTATCAAATTACACATGAAAAGACAGCGCACAGTTCTTCACGAATTATATTATACACAAACATACACATCGTATCAAACTGACATACTGATCGAGTATTCAATTGAACCGCTGGCTGTCATATTGTTGCCTACAGCTAAGGCACGTAAATGTGTGCGAGCACACTCACACTACGACGCGCGTATGCATAAATAGACGCAACATTATGCTTTTCGTATTTTAATTCACTCACACGCACATATGCGATCTTTTCGTGTCCGCACTTTCCGTTCTGGTCGTTCTAGTGTGCTCTCCGTTGTCATTGTTACTGTATAAAATCCTAGAGTACCAGTACTAGTACACTAATTCACAATTCATTCGAAATTTAAAAATTAATAGTTTTTTTATTTTGAAATCCCTTGTTTTTATTGGTTATGGAAGTTTGTTCTTTTTTTTAAATGAATTAATTGTTTGGACAGAGAGAACAAAAACCGAAAAATGCCAGTTACGAATCACGAACGACGTTAAAAATGTTCAATCAGAGGTGCATTTTGCCTTTACTAAGTAAATAATTTAGTTTAAAATACAAATTGTTACACCATCAACATTGCAGTAACTGACAAATAGTTGTAAATATCAACATCAACCGTTACTTTTCTTAAATGCTGTTGTTTTAAAAGGTATTTTAAAGCGTTTGAGAACCCAATGGGTGGTGGCATATTGAAAGTGATTTGTCAAGTTAAGCAATCTCGGAAAATGCTTGCCCTTGGATGGGTTTCCATTTCTACTGGTGGATTTTTATAATTGTCTCCATATTTTTGGCGGCACGTCAGGCTGTTTTCAAAACATCATTATACATACATATATTATTAATGCGTACTCCCCTGTGCGCCCCGAAGAGGTAGGCAGAGGAGTGCAGTATACTTCCACGTTTCACCAGTTAGAAATAAATCAATTATAATTAAGTAAAAAAAAAATAGACGTAATTCAGCAAGAGTTAATCCTTTGACAGGTCTAGAAACTTCCAAATGGATAAGTTGTGCACTGAATCTTTATTTCCATCAGTACTATACCAGAGAATCAAAGTAAGCAAAACGACAAATCCACATGAATTTTGAGACCGTTTATGAATTACTTACAGTTATTTAAATCGTGTAGTTAGGTATTTAAAAGTTACAAATTAAGACGACCTAGTTGGCATGACGGTCCGCTATGAGGGTTCCGGGTCGGTTCCCGGCCAAGCAGCCATGTGACTCAAGAATTGAGTTGTCCGCTCTTATTTAGGCGTTGTGGTTTTTTACGTGCTTTTCGTATTTTTGACTGTGAATCTATATTTTGAAGCAGTATTTACTATTATTAATGTGAACATCCGTGACAATGAGTTTTGGTATTATCATTCTTCTGTTGAACGGAATAAATCTGTGTTGATGCATAAAAGGGTACAGAAATGGTCTTGACAAATAATTAGGGTAACGGTGCATCATTACCATAATGTTTCAAGGTTGATCTGTCGTTTGTGTATACACCAGTATCAACGGATCTTGTTGATAAATCGTATCTCCAACATACATCAGCAGGACTGCTCACTAATCGGGATGTCTATTGATCTTCATTGATACCGTGGTGGGGTTGCTCCGGGTATTTTCTTGTAATCAAAGAACTATGCCTAAAATATATTATCAACATCATCATCATCAGCCTACTAACGTCCACTGGTAGACACAGGCCTCTCCTGAGGGGTTATGCTCATAATCCCGACGCTGGGCCGGCGGGTTGAGGATCGCTGAGCACAGCTTCGAGCACCGCCTAAAAAATATCATCCGCAATAACTTAAATGTAGCAGAGTATACTTCAGGTCTTTTCTGTCTGTTGTTAAAGAAACACGAGCAGCGCGGAGAGACTGATGTCCGCCAGTAAGGAGGCAGACAAGCGTTGGAGCGAACAATAATTTTATTGCCATAAAAAGTAATAACTTTATAGTTCGCGTTTGCCACTGTAATTATTATATTTTATTGCAGCTATAAACTTTATATTTTAATGTGTTCAACAAAATTCGTACAGCGTTTTTTCGAGAAATCATTTGACCTTAGCTTACCGACTGAGTTTAAAATTGCTACTCTAGTGATTCAAATCTTACTCGTAAACACTTAAAGGCAGTGCCAAATATTTACACATGCACATTTAATGGTGGAGTTAGAATGTTCTAAACCGGTATGCATATATGACAAGAGTGATGAGTGTTGAAATGAAACATGTAGAGCTACATGTCTTGATCAGTTCCTTACTCGACGAAGTAGTTAAGATAGGAAAATACAGCGATACAGGAAATCTTTAACAAAGCTATAAGAGAACTTCTAAGAGTGATATTCATACATGTGATTTCAGACCTATTTGCTTTTGAAAATGAAAGTTTTGCGGTAAAGATTTCTTCTTAGCGATATGAGAGCTTCTTATGTGTTTCTCCAGATTTTCTTTGCATTGTCATAGCTATAGTCTGGTGCAGAATAAACAATAATTGTATTGTATTGTACCAGTCGTGCTGTGTCCATTTCTATATAAAGATCAACTCGAATCGGCGCCAAACAACCCTCGGGCCTCAGTCTGGGACTTTCCAGTCCGTCAGCTCAGTCTTATGTTTATTTATTTTGGAATAATATTATATCCTTTTTATTTCTTACACAAATAATATAAGTATTTTACCTAAAGTGTTATAGGAAAATCACAGAGCTCACATATTTAAGATCTCTATCTGATAAGCAACCAAACCCGCTTACTGTATAGCTGCTATGACGTCAACAATCGAGTTTGTAGCTCGAACAGTTCTATAGCAATTGTAGCGGTTTCATTTGCCTCCATAAATGAAACTCAACGCTTCGAAATCTTCCCTCATTAAAATCCGTTTAATTGCTCCGTTGCGAAACAAAGAAAATGATATTCAAATATTTCAATGTAGCGATTATTTTGTAGAAACAATTTCGTTTCAACTTAAGGCGTTAATGGGTTGGTTCATTTAAGAATTGGTTTTTAAATTGTTTATTTTATCTATTGATTTGATTAATTTGTTATCGTCCTATTTACTTAGATACAAATTACTAGGTGCGGCGATATAAAATCCTCACAAATATCTACGACTCTGATTTACTATTTATTTAGATACAAATTATCTGTGCGGCTATATAAAATTACCACAAATACCTACGACTCTGATTTATGAATTCATTATTTAGTCTGTTAAAGTTATCGTTATGAAGCCTTTTACTGTTACACTTCTTTTATATACTGACAAAAGTTAATACCATAGTCTGCTATGCTGGCCAAGTGCAACTACATATGTAAAATAAAAATTGCGAAACGAGAATAAATTTTAAGATGAAACCAGAATGAAAACAAAATTATATATTTTTTTCAAATTTTTATTTTCGATCTGCCATTCCGTTTTCATGTTTTCAATTTCATTCGAATTTACTGTAATTCAGGTTTTGTCGACTGCTAAGTTGCGTCAGTGTTTCTAGAATAATCATTATAATCATCATCAATCCTTTTATCATTACAATGTGGCATTCGGATCTTCTCTCAGAATGGCAGTGGTCAAGGCTTTGAGATCTTTATTAGGATCTTTGCTCAACACTGGAGCTAGTCTAGTATGCTTAACTCTCTTGGATCCGGTACGTATTGCAATGGGACATAAAAAAGCCCCTCCAGCCACAAGCCAATTGCATACATAGACACATTCGAATTGAAAGACAATTGAAACGAACATCGAAGTTTCTCAACACAAGATATACACATTACTTGTCAATATTATCATCATAACTATCAATCCTTTCAATACAAGCTCGAGTACAATATGATTACAAGTACAAGTACAGAATCAAATCGAGCGAACATTGAACATTTTTATGTATTGTACCTAAGAAAACAAAACTCCCATCTGTACTATCAATACCCCTACAATGTTCAGACAACAAACATTGTGTTGCAAAGGAGAGTATAGTACAGACGGAGTAAGCTACGTGTCGTGAACATCCAACTGTTTTACCGAGAATAACATTCCACGTTGTAGAAACATTTCCGGCTGGAAATAGATTTAGTGGTAAATGTTAAATTCTATCGTGCTTTAGTGCACATAACTAATACATGAGACACTAACTTAGTTAAGGAAGATAGGTAACATAACAGATTTCTGTTGCACCAAAAATTGGTAATCGTTAACAATATTTTATCGCTTTAATTTAACTGACTTAATCATTTTGTTTTCACGTAAACTTGGTCAGCTATTGTATTTAACACTTGTATTTATTTGTCGATTTATGAGCTGAGCGCTACGGGTACGACAACTTGAATAAAACGCAGCGATTAAAGGGTAACAATAATATTTTTTTAAATCTCGTCCGTTCAATTTTTTCTTCAATATCTGTATGAACTATTCAAGACAAAAGTGAATAGGCACTGTCAAGGCAACTGCTACATTCCAGGCCGCATCTCGCCTTTAATCGATTAAGAATGCAATCAACTGCGAGCCTATTGCTAAAAAAATATAACATGTAAAAGTATGTAATTTATTCATTTTTAAATAATGTCGTTGCAAATATCCCATAGTATACACAGCTTATTGTTAGTCGAAACCGCCCGAGTGTGGTGGTAGAGCATGTAATATTTTAAGACCTATACGTGCTTTGCTCGCTTCCACTCATGACCTACCGCAAATTGAGATTTCCACCGTCGGTGGCCGACTAACCGCTGCACCCATGCACCGGCACTGTTTACATAGGTATGCGCTATATGCATGTGCATATTCACGTCTCGCGCCTATGCGCCGCGCTCCCGGCTTCCCCTTTCGTAAAATAGGGATGTCGAGTTCTGTGCTTTTTAATGTGTTCGGGCTTAAGTATTAGGTATGAAAAATGCTGTGTTGCTAGTACTGGTTTTTCATATTTACAAAAATAAAGGTTTTGTCATATTACTGTTATGTAAAATCATAATAACCGTTTAATGGATGTTAAATATATTTATTGAAATGACTTAAAAATACCATTTAAA
The DNA here is from genome assembly GCA_018245615.1 of Mimoniades ocyalus. Classification (NCBI taxonomy): domain Eukaryota; kingdom Metazoa; phylum Arthropoda; class Insecta; order Lepidoptera; family Hesperiidae; genus Mimoniades; species Mimoniades ocyalus. The sequence continues at coordinate 7,483 of DWDV01003768.1, forward strand.
TCACATATTGGAATTATTTGAAACGTCAATAATTATATTTGAATTTCTTTTGTGCTTAATATTTGCACCTAAGGCGGCTGTATTAAATAACACCGCATATGTGGTTTAATCGTTATAGGAATTTAAGAAACCTCGTAATATGTACTAAAATAAAAAGGATAAGCTACATTTATGTTATCGTCTAAAACTTTATGAGATCATTATAATTTAGGTACCAAGATACGTTTGAAGATAATACTAACCGCGCTTCAGCCGTGCGGAATATATTAGTATACATACACATATGCGTGGGTACCTATGTACGTATGTACGTATGTACGTACACGTCCGGTCCCTCCGTGTGTAGAGTGAAGAACATTTACTCGTGTGGTTTAGCACGGATATTTAATAAATGCGCTAAGAATTTATGAGAAAAACACTAAAATTACATAAATTGTTCTATTCAATCGTTTAGAGGATTGCTTTAAGATATTTTTAAGGAAATTACGTTTTTTTATAAAATTGTAAATGAAATTTTATTTAGTGGTTTATTTTATAACTTGACATGTATATTGATATTTGCCTTATATCTCTGCCTAACCCGTAGAAAGAGCTCGCATGATATACTAATAATATATGTATAACCCTGTAATATATTTAATAAGGCGTAGCGTTGCATCTACAATGCTAGCTAGCTATGTGTTTGAGAGCTAGCGCTCAACAGGGAGACAAGAAGGAGGGATGGGGGGGATACCTGACCACGCACAATATCCCACATCACCGACGTTCTATATTTAGCGATGCGTTTTATAGACGCATATTAAGCTATAAAACGTGCTGCATTACCCGCTCTTGCGTGTCATAAATATAGTCCTTGGAAATAAAACTTTAATTGCAAACGAAACATGAATGATCCTTATTCCGTATTATGCTTAGTATTTTTTAGTTCAATATTAAAATTTTATGTCACGCTTGGGCACAATGACAAGTGCAAGTAAAACAAATATATATCACATATGTACATAATTATAAGTGCAATTGTGACATTTTTTTATGTCATTAATAATATACCTATAATAACATATAATAACAAGTGCGCTGGTATAATTTTTATTTTTACACACGTACAGAATTATAAGTACAAGGGTACCATAATTATTTTATGTCACACATGCACATGGAACAAGTATACTGATTTATAATAATAAGTACTATGGTTCTAAACATTACGATCAACGTAATAGCTGGTACTCATTTGAGTGTTTATGATAGGGTACCGCCTCTGCCAATCACAGGACGGACATACTTGACTTTCATTAAGCGCATAAACCGTATGATGAAAGAGCGTTTTGAATTAAGTGTCACAATGTTACTCCAAGCAGATGGAAATATGTTATTGCGATTTTTCTACTTCTATGCGTTAATTTCTCAATTTTGCACAATTTAAAATGCTTTCAAAAGCATATTGATATCGTAAAACCTTTCAAAAGCTTGCCGGACCTAGCGTCATATAATAATAATAATAATAATATTTAATATATTGTTATTATCAATATCGTTTTAGCGGAGAGAACTTATTTAATATCCAAAAGCTTCCCCCCAAAATCGCATTGCCAAACAACTCGCACGTTACTAATAGGATTAAAAACTCACATTGGTTAAGCTGTGCTTAATATTGTGTAGAGAAGGGGAACTTTGATTATGTACTCCTATATTCCGTGATATTTCTGAGCGTAGTTTCATATGTCGAATTGACATATAAAAATTAATGAGCGAAATTTAACAATGTATGTAGAGTACTTGTAGAGTCGTGTAGAGAAGTAATATGTACTGGTTTCACTTAGAATGTGCATTATGAATGTATTGATGGTCGTATATCAATGGTAAGATAGTTTAGGAGATGAATATATTTCTTAGAAATGTTTTTATGTTTTTATATCGGCTCGCTACGTCCCTTACGAGAAAGACAGAGAGAGAGAGCATTAAATGTCAAATACATTTATATTTATAAACCTGTCTTGTGATCCAAGTATTTCTCACAGTGTAATAAATGCAGTTAACTTTTATTCTGATATTCAATACTGTTATTCACTACAGCATTAGGCGAAGGATGATATTTCATAGCCATAACCTATGTATCTAGTCAGTATTTTGCGTCCGTAAACTGTAAAAACATCGTATTTAAAACTCATTGCGTACCAATTCACGTGTTACTAATAGGGTTTAGAGCCAGTGCTAATGTTGAGAGCCCTATTTTAGAAAGTATAGGGTTGAGGAATCAAGTAGAAAATCTGACCGTGCACAAGATATGAGTGTTGCCTTGATGATCTAGATATTAAGTACTTTTTTCAAGTTTTTGCGATCTTAAACTGAGGAATGGATATCTGAATATCATTTCTGTATGTCCAGCGTGACGGTTATGGACAGAATCGCTTTCGGGACGGTCCATGTCCAGCTGTGTATTCAGACATAATGAAGGTAATAATTCTCACTTTCTTTCTCTTGCCATTTTACTTTTATACTGCTTGTCGGCTGCCTCGTTGGTCGTGTTAGTTGCAAGTGTGACTGCAAATGACGGCCCTGGCTTCAATTCCCGGGTCGGGCACTACAAATTTTTTCTAATTTAGATTTTCTAGTAGTGGCTCGAAGTATGGAAATGTGCCGATGTGTGGCAATAAAGTCACCACCTATACCATAGTGGGACGAAAGAGTAACTGGTGAAACGTGGGAGTGCTCTACATTTTCCTCTTCGGGGATTACAGGCGTGATGTTATGTATATTACTTCAATCCAGATTTCTTTAAATAATCG
>DWDV01003769.1:0-10270 GCA_018245615.1 Mimoniades ocyalus
GTGAAACGTGGGAGTGTTCTGCATTCCTCTGCCTACCTCTTCGGGGATTACAGGCGTGAAGTTACGTTTACAATAGTCTTATACTTTGATGACCATCTTACATTGAAAAAAATAAATTATTATTACAATTCTAAAAATATTTATTTAAAACCTTAAACCAGCAGAATAAGACTTGTAGATCATGCATGGGTTAACCACAGTTTTAAAATGTAAAATACATAGTGTACAAGGTATATAGTGATAAAAACAAGTAACTTTCGTTAACTAGAAGAATAATTTACGCCAGGTTCTAGTTTCAGTGGCATTTAATTAAGTTTTAAATGTTAGGTGCTAGATAAGACTTGCAAATAAAATTCATGGTTGACTGGCAGAGAATGCTTTTAGCATTAAGTCCGCCTTTTTATTCCTATAAACTATTTACTATTTTGTAAGGTGTAAATAAAGAATAAATAAATAAATACTTACATATCGACGCTAGAAAGCGATCTTTTATTTCGAAAAAATGAGAATATGAGTTATATACATCATTCCAATCGGAAAACATACAGTAATGATGTATATTAATCATATTCGCATTTTGTCGATATATATGTACATATATAACATTTTATGTACATACATGCCATACATATATTATTTCATACAAGTGTGATTAATAAACCATGAAAATTGGCGATCAGTCAAGCTAAACATGATTTTAATAACATTAAATATAGTAAAACAATTATTATAATACAAACATTACAATGTACATATATCTAATGAGGGTGGATACCTAAGCATGTATATATTTTCAGTACACATATAAGTTTGTATGAAGCTAAGTTCACTTAGCCACCAACTCTATGAATAATCCAATTACATGTTTACAGATCTAAGTGGATTTAGAAGTAGCATTTGATGTGTGGTTTCTGTTGATGAGTTTATTGTTGTGTTTGCAAACAGTATTTTAATAACTGAGTATGACATTATTTAAACCATGACAATGAAATAATATGCTTCTGACAAATGTTTATACAAGCCTACAGTTACATTGCATATGATCTAAAAAAATGTAACATCACACCTGTATTCTCCGAAGAGGTAGGCAGAGAGGTGTGAACTCACACATTTCACCAGTTAGATTTTACATCCTATTAAGGAATAGGTGGTGAGTTTATTGTCATACAACGGACATAAGTCGAGACTCCAAGCCAGTATTCAATTATCTAAGTTAGAAAAATCCAATAGTGGCTATCCCGGGACTTACATTCCGGACTGCTCAATTGGTAGTCACACTTGCAATCAAAATGACCAACAAGGCAGTCAGCCTCGTAATATAATGAGCTACATTATATATTTATATATGAGTCAATAATTGCCTCTCTTTGGACTCTCTCCTGACAATCATGGCATATTAAATACTTTCTGCACCATGCTGTTCAGTGTGGCCTAAGACAAATTAAGATAATTGACTGCGATTTGATGGTAATTTTATGGTCTTATCCAATAATAATGATTGGAATAATCACTATATCTTCAGAAACAATCTCATTTCTCATAAAATATGTCTCATTTGAATATTTAAAAGTTAATATTGAAATTTATTTGTGTGTTCTTTTATATTGAACCCTGAACTTATTCAATTAGCTAGATTAATATTATGTGTTTTAGTGAAATAAGATTAAATCAGTGTATAATTATGATTAAACAATTAGATCAATACTTAAGTTATTGCTACATATATTACTTTCATATGCTTTTCATTTCTAACATACCATTTTAAATTTTTACTTTTTTGATTTAAATTTTCTACACAATTTAATATGAATAATATGTGCATATGTAAATGAATTTGTGCATTTAATAAATAAATTAATTTAATAAATAAATAAATAAGTAATATGATTAACAAATACGACATATATTTCGATCATTTTAATAGAACATTTTGGTAGCAATAATTATGATATTTGCAGTTTATGTATAAAATAAAATATATTCTAACATACACACAATGAAAAATGTTAATTTTAATAGGTGTATAATAATTATGTCAACACTCACCTGTTTTGTTTCTCCCTCTAGTTCAATAATCTGCAGTGTGAGGGAACTTTCCATAGCCGCAGACTCGTTGAGGAGGGCATTTTCTTGTTCTATTCCACTTTGTGTTGTTACCTTCTGTGTTGTGTCGAGTTTCATTAAAGCCTACACAGGAATTGAGAATAAACACTCACTTTTTTTGTAACAATTAAATTTATTATTAATTATTATTAATTGTTGAATGTTCATTGCCCTTTGAATGTGATGACTAGAAGAATACTGTTAGAACTTGCTGGATTCAAAAGTTCCAAGACTGGGAGAGACAGGGAATGTTAATGAAGAGCTATTTCCAACATTAGCCCTCTAATGGCCCCTGAATGGATGGCAATTATTGATTGAATAATGCACCTATATGATAGGTATTCCTACGGTTTGACCATGTGACTACATCATGTTCAATAACTATTTCTTTTACACACAATTATATTTCAAACCTTAGCAGATACATGTAACGATTTTTATAACAAACCCCAAATAGCATGTATTTCCTTGTTTTTTTAAAAAAATCTTATGTGTAAATATCGTGTATTCTTCTCATTTTTGTCTTTTAATATATTGGTTAAAATTACACATAGAGGCAAAATTAAACATTTATGTTCAGTTAATGCAGGTTTAAGAAATTATGAGAATATTAATATCCAACTATAAATTTTGAAAGTAATCCACGAGATGAACGAAGATGTAAGAATATTTTGAAGTTACCGTTTTCGCACGTTAATGTATCCATTAAGGCATGAAAAGTGAAAATAATATACGGTATGTAGGCCAGCTAACCTCTTGTGTGATCACCAGCTCGTGTTTCGTGTTCTCGTATAGGCTCTCCAGTTCGTCGCATCTTTGCTGCAGGGCACTCTTCTCCTCTAGAAGCACGAGACCCAGCTGTGCCGACTGGATCTTCTCGCTGCTGGCTTGGTCGAGCTCTCGGCTAAGCCTCTCGATTTCCACCTTTAATTCCGCGATCGATACGTCGTTATGAGCCGTAGCTGCCATCGTGTGACAGTTAGACGGCCTTACTACTAAATCTTCATAAACAAAGTAAATAATTTCAGAAAAACAACGATAAAACGTGTAAATCAATGTTTCTACATTCTCTCAACAAAAGTATAACGTCTTGACAGCTCGTTGGAGACGATGCCAACATCTTTTTTGTGACTTTGACTCGAATGCACGGGTTTTCAGTTTTGGGATAGTCAATACTCAAATAGTTTAAAATTTTCTCGATCGTAAACGTTAAACATTAAAATTGTGAAACTTTTAACTAATGTGATAATTAAAACTTTCGTAAAATAGTTATTTAGAAAAAGAGAAATAACCCAAGTATAAAATGGAACGTAAATATTGTACATTCATGAAACAGGTAATGTTCAGTTGTGTCAAACTATGGTGGCAATTTTAAAATTACGTCTATTTTTCGAATATCAGATCGAAATATTACAAGGAGCTAAGTAAACTTGATCCACTTTGATACCATTCACACAAGTACATTTTACTTCAAGAGGACTGATACAAAAGCTACATCTATTTGGCATTATAATGCTAAATAAACGTAGCTTCGTTAAAACGAGTTATAATATTATTAAGTAAAATTATTAGCATCTTATTTTGATAGGCTAGTGCTGAGTGTCTCGAACTGTTGAGCCAAGGGTTCTGGGTTCGATTCCTACTCAAGGCTAATACTTGTGTAATTTTTCCTCGCTAAATAATATCATTGTTGTACAATTTATCTGTATAGGTATTTTAAAAATGTAAATTATTAACTGTATGCTAGTTATAGTACAGGATATGGCTATGGCTATATTTTAATCGGTATAACTCTGTGTGATCATTTATTGCTTAACAAAATATTAATATTAGTGTTAATACTATCTACATTATGTTTATAATCGTTGGGTAAAAATTCAAAGGAAAATAAGTTCGAAATTCGAAAAGTTCATTTATTAACATCAATTCAATTGACTAAAATTACAAAATTTCGATACAAAAATTGTCAATAAGAACAATGTACAGCACATATCGAGTAAACGAACTTTTTCAATTACAATTTTAATTACACAACATTGTAGAAGTAAAACAGTTCTAATTCTCTACTATATTACAATTCAAGGTGAAAAAGAATTAATTACAAAAGTGGACTCAGTATGTGTAATATCTCTTACAATAGTTTCGTATCATATAATTATGGTTTGCAAAACTATCTTTTATTTCTTTTTATATACAATAGTCAAGGAGACAAGCTGCAGTTTTACAGGTAGGAATATGGTTGTTTAAAAAAAAATTAAAGTTAACTAATATATTTTTAGATACATTGTATATAAACCAATGAATTGCGCTGGAAATAAATGAGCAATCATGGCTGGCCATAAAATACACAGGAAAGAACTAATTGCTTGTCATGATATGTCATTTGGAAGGACTAGGATGGGTGAATAAATGTCCCAAGATATTCAAAATACTTTAAAAATTTACAATAGTACTATTAAAACAGCACATAATTTTTAAACAATCCTTATTTAATTATCTATTTTTTTTGTTTATTTATTGTTGTAAAATTCAGGTAGACAGTTCTGGAAATAAATAAGTTTCAGTTCCAAAATTTCATATTTAATGTTAAACAATCACAAAAAATAATTATAGATTATGAAGATGTATTAGACAGTTTACTAAAAAATTAACAGATTAGTATAAGAAAAAAAAACTGGCACAATAGACACATAGCAAAGGATCAAAATTATTTAAACTATATATTTTACGGACAGCCATACACCAATAGTGAACAAAATTGGTCACTGATGAAAATTTAAAATATAAAATTATTCTGCTATCTGCTACTACTACAATGTCTGATATGTAAATTATAAAATTGTATATCTTTAATATTTCAAACGCTATTGATCTATAAAGGAACCAGTTTAAATTATGGGAATGCTATATGTCAACATTCGAATAAATACAAATTTGTTAGATAAGTTTTTAACTCTCATTTTGATAGGAGCCAATAGGAGTTTTGTCCAAAACGGAACAACTTAAGGTTTGACAATGATGATGATAATGACGATCATGAACTAAACAAGGAATGTAACAATAAAAATTTCATGAACATAGCAAGAAAAAGTAAATTATGTCAACTGCAGGATGCTTATGATGCTTATAATATTTGATTTGAATAAAGAAACACACCTGTAGGTAATTTCAGGTAGACATAAATTTTTTTCTATGCTTGTGAAATGTCAATGTAATGCAGTGAACTTACCATTAAATGGCCTGGCCTTTAATTAAAAAAAAATATTTTTTCATTTGACAAAATGTTCTAATTATTTGGTGAACCACTGCAGTCTTTCCAGTGAATGAAAATGTTGATTGTCTTTAATAAAATAAAAAAATATTACTAGTAACCGTCTAACGACAATACCATCTAACGACAATAAATTTAACCACATGAACCTATCCGTGTCCCAAACCTCCAAACAAATTTATAATCAAATATCTTTCATACCTACTTTAGGCACAGGATTTTTTTTTCATTTTTCAAATTTTCTACACGCTTTATCTGATATTAGTCCATCGCAGAAAATTTATAAATCGAGACGTCTTAAAACTACAATGTTGCAAATTCGTCAAATTAAGTAAATGCATATTGTACCTTATTCTTAAGACATAAGGATCACACTGCGCGTGAAACATTTGACGTCGTCCATTGCATTCATTCAACGAAAATTTAATATGTGTGAAAGAGACAAAACCAGGACGTGCTATTTCTATTTTCTTTCTTTTTGCATGTCACGACACTGCGTTATTGCCGCTCTTATCAAAGGTGAGTGAACTGATGTTTACAAATGCCGTTCTATTTTTTACCCCATTATTTGGTATTACGTTTCTTAGAAAGAAAAAAAAAAAATTTAAATTCGATGTTGTGTGTTTTAATTATCGCAACATATTCCAAGGGAGGAGTAGGACTTGTGTTTTCATTTATTGTCGTATAATAGTATCAATGAAGTCATATTATACAGGATCATATGACTTCATTAATAACTGATTGGATTAACAACTTAAATTGTTTAATGTAACATTACATAATGCTTATATTTCCCTCAAGGGCTAGGCAGAGGAGTATAGTAACACTCCCTAGTTTTACATTATATATCCTATCATGGAATAGGAGGGGATTGAACCTATTGGGGTACACAAAGTAAAAGTCCAGACACCGAGCTACTATTATGAATTTCAAGCCAAAAAAAAACAATAATACTTGAACAGAGTATCTAACCCTGGACCTCTCCGAGCACTTGTACTCGACCAGACAATTAAATTAGATAAACATGTTAGTAGTCGATGAATTACTATAATCTTGCAAATGAAGAGATACATAATTTTATTTGAAATAAGTAACATCACGCCTGTAATCCCCGAAGAGGTAGGCAGAGGAATGTAGAACTGGGAGTGTTCTCCAGTTATGTTTACGTCCCACTATGGAATAGGCGGTGAGCTTATTGCCATATACCGGGCACATATCCAGACTCCGAGCCACGACTAGAAAATCTAAATTAGAAAATTTAGTGCCCGACCCGGGAATCGAACCCAGGACCTCCCGTTCGGCAGTCGCACTTGAACCAACACGACCAAAGAGGCAGTTGTATTTTATTTAAAATGTTCTATTAATTAAAATTCACGAATAGTGACATTCTGCAAACAGTGAATTCACAGGGGGAAGGGGTGGCTTAAAAGAAGTACGTCTGTCCACACTTTATGTCTAAAATGCTTATGTATATATTAGCACCTGCTTTCATACGATACATGACGGCTCGATTTAGTCTATTACATTGTAACATACTCACAACTTTAATTGACGACTCTATCGCTCACTTTCGACGTACGACAACAACTATCAATATTATTGCTATCAAATTTATATAGACTACTTCGGAATGTTATTTTTTTAAGAGATATCAGTTGCCAGTGGACGTATCCCAATAACCTATGTATATATTTATCAACATGTAATAATTAATTACATATAAATTTCTATCGCATTTGAGAAAACATGCACCATCGTAATAAAAATGGGGTGATCTTATCAATAATGATACTCTTATGACAGTATGTCCTAAATTCATTTTATGGTACTACTCGACCTGTTCCTCCACGAGCCTCAAGAGCGTAAAAGTAATATAAGGAAAATAGTCTACAATTTACGTTTCAGATCATAATATGGCTAAAACAGTACCCATAAAAAAATTAGGACATAGTTTCTTACAATGTTAAGTGCACTCGCACAGAATAACACTAGGAATAAATTACGCGGTAATGGTATAGATAATATGTAATTAGTTAACATTTTAGAGGCTTAACTTAAGTGTATTTTTGACATGGCTCGACCAGCTACGTCTCTACTACGTTTCACTCACTTATGTAAGCGAAACTGGAGAAATGAGATTATTATCATCCTTATCTACGAAACATGAAATTGTTATATGTACTATAATTTCTTATAATATTACTATTACTTAACAAAAACGACTTACAGCTAAAATACGAACAAAACACTAACGCATAATATAGATATAATGATTATGGACACACCAGAATAAATATAAATTTTAATTTGTACTTAAATCAAATATTAAATAAATAAATAATGATTCAAATTAAATAGAACTTTTAATGAATCTATTTTACGAATTGGCACCAAGATGGCGGGAAAATTGTAAGTCGGAGACTTGCGTTCGGATAGTATCTACATACGTTTCGGTGGATCAAGGCTTGCACCTTTCATATCATAATGTAAATTAGTCAATTATTATCGAAACCGTTTTTGTACATTAAACGTTTACACAAAACTATTGATTACAATCTATTTGTTGACGATATTTTTACAAGTGTTCTAAAGGTACAAAATATAGCGAGATTTAAAACGGCCGAAAATTAAATTAAAAAACCCGGTGCTGTAATTTGTGTGTTTTTTTTATTGTATTAAATGTGAAACTTGCAAGTTGTATGTGACGTAATAGTACGTATATAATGGTATTACAGGCTCGTACGACAGGGACTTATCGAAATGAAGCCATAATTGCAGTTCTCTGTAAAGACAAATAACATAATTTAAAACCTGTATTTAGGACTTAGTTATTTCTCTATCATAAAATTAACAACAATTAAATTAAAATATGCTGCCCTATGTTTTCTAATTATCTCACCGGCCAGTACTACAAATACTAAAATGTAGTGATTTTCTTTACACGTACTTTGAGATACACCTTCAAATGTTTGATTGAAAATATAACTAATGAAGAGCTGCACGCGCAGAAAGTGCAGTCTCTGAACCAGAGCCTTCTGGAGCGACCGTTATAAAAAAATATATTACCTAAGACTTCGCTAATGATACATGAATTAACAAAAAAAAACACGAGATTATTAATTGAGCAAATACAAAATCTAAAAATCGAATCCAATAAAATAACCAAGCTATTAAATAAGTGAGCAAAATAATAAAACATATTACAATGAACTGTTGCTGTGTTCTTCATATAATATACAAACATAATTAGTGTAAGTGACGATTATTGTACAAAACAATATCACATCGCAACAGTGATATAACTGTTATCAATGGAAGTTATAATTATATATTTTTTTCAAATCGAGACACTGAAATGAGCCTTAATAATCACGAGTATATATAAACGACATAATAGAAATATTAAATTATACTAATAATAATAATAATATTAATTTGAAAATAGTATAATTTGATCTAGGTAGTCATATAGTATGTACAGTCAACAAAAAAAAGTTACTTGCATTGCGTGACGTCACACTAAGCCTGTTCCAATGTCATAATAATTCTGTACTCGTAGCTTTTAATGTCATTACCATGGCATTTAATCTGCTTAATAAACCGTTTTAGAGTACAAGACAGACATCAAATGATCAAATCTACATGATCTTAAATTGCCTAAGCTTGTTTGTCTTGCATTTTTCCAACGTCTAGATGTTTCCGATAGATTTATACGATATGGTCTTAGACAATTAAATACAATTATACAACCACAAACCAACGAATGTTGCCGCAAGTGTGACGTAACTTATCATTCTTATTTTGAATAATCAATTCATCTATAATTTAACGCTAAACATTGCTCCTAATATCGTCTGGGAAGACACAATTTCATTTCATTATATACAATCACAATAATATTCAATTAATTAATTTTAGATATTTTTTTAATATATTACATATTTAAGTACCTATGTTTTATAATTACATGTAGTAAGTTGGGTACAAATATTGAAAATAAATTCTAAACTGCATTTTAATATTTGAACAACTCTATCCAATTTTTTTATGATATTCACAAAGTTTTGTTCTCTTACAAATACATATTACTGTCACAACCAAAATTAAATTACCGCAACGAAATGTATTAATACTCTACACCGAATTCCTTTTAAGTATTGCCAGGTGACGGATTAAATAATAATAAAAAATACATTACAGGATAGAACAGGGTTACCAGTTGAAAGGAAGATGGGAAATGGTGAATTGAACACACATCGTTACTCTTACATTGCATTAAGAATTCGAAAAATAATTGTAGAGACTAGATTAGTTATATACCAACATTTAGAATATAACGTTAAATAACTATGGCATTTATTAACTGAAATTTTCATAAATAATTATCTTAGTATAGCAAAATGCATCAGCACCATGTAGTAACGACATTACATAATGCTTTATGTAATAGATAGGTGTGTTCGATCATTTAAATGCCATATGCGATAAGTTTTAAACTGTTTTACATGTGTTTAATCTATTTTGAGAGTTGAAAACTATTTTTGAGGTGTAGTAGACATCTTAGTAAATTATTTATATATTAGAAACTCATCATTATTTTATACCCATATGTTTGAATTATACGTATTGAATAAAGCCGTAGCGGTACCGCAAAGTAACAAGACAAGATAGACGTAGCCCCGGCGTGTACATAGCGAGTAGCTTCGACGATGGAAACGTAGTACCCTGATAATTTTTATAAAGGAACCGGTACATCGATGGCTACTAGTGAGAACACACGAACTAGAGAACAACAAATGACTCGATTGGCCGCCACGAGGTCGTCGCGCGAGTTGTTCGCCGTGGGCGGGGCCGAGGGCGGGGCCTAGGCCAGCGCGCAGTGCGCGGGCGCGTCGG